>JAMRYI010000176.1:0-259942 GCA_029231635.1 Ditylenchus weischeri | reverse complement strand
CGGCGAGTGCCACCGGCGGCGTAAAAATTCTGCTACCCTCGCCACCGCTGCCACCACCGACGCCGCTACTCCGCCGCTAGCGCGCGCCGGCGGCACCTTATATTTTATGGCCGCTGCGGTGCCGCCGGCTATTGCGTTAACGTAAAAAAAGTTTTATTAGTATAAGACTACAGTGAATGAACCAGTTATCTAGTTTTTCATATTTTAATAAGATGACCATTTAAGACAAGCATTTTTACTATTTATAAAATTGGTCCTGTCGGAGTTTTTCTCCCTGAAGAGAGCATAGCCATAATACTAAATAGTCTTTCCACTCCTGCACTTGTAGCTGAGCGTTGCTAAGATGTCGAAAGCCATCTGAGAAATCGAGGAATATGTCTAAAATGAAGTCATATTAATAAACTCACTAAGTTATTTGTATTTTACCGATTCTGGCTTTCCAAAAGTCCCATGGATTACAGGTGCCAATGAAATCATCACTATTTATTTCATTGAAAAAACGTTCTATTTGTGCAGTATCAAGTGAGCCCAGTGGCTTTTTTATCGAAACAGTTCCGAATCCAAACGGAGATGGCTCCTCTATAATCATACTTTGACTTGCCAATCCTGTCACCTTTGGCACATATTTACGAAGCATTTTTTTAAACGCATTTCTTGCAATTTCTTTTTTACTGAAAGGATTTGTAATTTCATTGTGCATGGATCCAAAAAAGCTGCCACCAAAAATATGGGATCATTAACTCGTCACCTGGAGTTCACAATGTGATAAAATCGACGTCGTAGGAACAGGTGATATGCTGAGAGAATATTCATTTTCCAGAGACTCTAACATCTCTAGCAAAGATAGTAAGCCAGGGAGTACTAAAGACATGGTGGGTTTATGGCTCGCCTGTAGAACATTAGTAAAGGCTTTAATAGGAGAGAGAATAACCATTATTTTCTTTTATCTCAACAATTTCATCTTTGTTAATCACATCCCTATAATTTGCCTTATTCTGATAGAAACTTGAAAATTTCTATTCTGACTATTTGTCCAGTTGATATTTAAAAAAAAATCTGAAATTATGACATTTGAAAATAGTGCACTTTTTGCGCAATCAAGAGCACAAAGTTTTTTGCCGCTAACGCCAACACCGGCGCCTCCACTGCTGCCGCCGCTGCCGCCTTCCACGCCGCCACCGCCGCCACCGCTTTTTTAGTCTACCACCGCCGCCGCCACCACCGCCGCCGCCACCACCGCCGCCCTCTATCTTCGCCGCCGAAGCGCCACCGCCGGCGGTGCTGATGGACGCTGGTGCTGGGCGATTTGGTGGCGGCGGCGGCGATCAACTATTGGTAGAGGTAAAGGTAAAAAGTAAAGGTCAAGGTAAAGGTAAAGGTAAAAGTAAAGGTAAAGGTAAAGGTAATTTAAAGGTAAAGGTAAAGGTAAAGGTAAAGGTAAAGGTAAAGGTAAAGGTAAAGGTAAAGGTAAAGGTAAAGGTAAAGGTAAAAGGTAAGGTAAATCGATTATTATAACCGCCCCAGGTGCCTAAAAATGTAATTTTAGAAGCTCACAGTTCATAAATCTCACTTGGATGAATTTTGTACAACCACCAGGGATGAATGCTACTTCAATGCCCAGCTCTTTCAGTACAGCCACTGTTTTCACGCTTTTGTGCGCAGCAAAGGCATCCCACACCAAGAGTCGCTTGCCAGAGAAATTGGAGCCAGCCGTGATCACATTGCGCAGGAAATCTTTTGTAGTCGAATCGTCCACCCAAACAGAGCCATTCCAGTTCACTATCAGTTTGCCTTTGAATTCATCTTCAATCTTCGGAACAGGGCGTTTCCGGGAATCTTCCGAGACACAGGCTGCTTCTTTTCACGTTTTTCTCGAACCCATACAGAAACATGACGACCACCACCATCTAGCTTCTTTCGCTTACCACCACCAGAAGTGTTGCTAAAGCACAATAATAGAAACGAAGCAAGCAAAAAGGAAAAACCTTACAGTTTCTGCTTTAGCTCAACTTCCTGTTTGATCCTGTCGACACAGAACTTCTGCTGATTTCACATGAATTGCTTCCCCGACTTAGCTGACTTGTTTTCACCCAATTGATAGCCTCCAACTTTGTCGTAGTATCGTAGTGTATTCAACACTTTATGCGTTCCCTCATCTTCATATAACTGGAGCTCATCCTCGTCGGAAGTTAGCTGTGCATTGCTTTCACTGGAAATTCTTTCTCAACGGCTGCTGAGAGATCACGTTCACGTTGCATCAAAGCTAGATTAGCAGGATCTGAGAGAAAAGCTGTGGCCGCCGCCCGCAAATTGTTAGTCGGCTGATCACTCATTTCAACTAAAAACGAAAAATAATCAGAGAGAAAAACATCACAGCTCATCAAACATTCAATGTTGACCAAGAAAACTAGAGCACTATTTCTTTTTTTTTATTCTGTTCATAGCATCCTTTTTTTAACGAGATTTTTTTCTTAAAATTTACAATTTTTTGTCAATTTTGGGTTGAAAAATAAGGCCCCACCTTCCAATAAGACCCCACCTCCAGAGAGGTGACCAAAAATAAGGCCCCATGGGGTTTTATTAGAGATAATACGGTATTTGTCAACGTGTTTAGTGACTTTCTAAAGTCAGAATTTCATGGGGAACCAGATAGAAATTTTCCCACGCCAAAATCACTTCAAAAAAAAAGAAGGTAGCTAGCGAAGGTTTGACCAAAAAAGACACGAGTATTTTTGAGGGGTAGGATTTCGGCATTATTTCGGAACTAACATTTTTTTTACATGATGATTTATAACTGTATATCAAAAATGACGCCAAGAAGAAGAACTACATTTTGAGTATAAGGTTGTAAATGATCATGTAAATTAAAAGGAAGAGAATCAAAAATGTCCGCTTCTGGCTGAAAAGCGTCCACTTTTTGCTGAGAAGTGCCCACTTTTTTGAATTTTGCATTAAAAAGCTGAAAAATGAAAAAAAGCTGAAAAGCTGAAAAAAAGCTGAAAATCCTCTTTAGCTGAAAAATGACCACTTTAGCTGAAAAGTGTCCGCTTTTGTTGGAAAGTGTCCGATATAATTCGTCATTTTTGTTTTTAAGTTAACAAATTAGCGATTATTTTCTTTACGGAATCCATGCTATGATTCGGGATTGGAAAACCGTGGATTCCTGCGATGGAGACAGAGTGTTCAAAGAGTGGAAACCAAACAACTCAGATAAGTGGGATATCTGGCGATGGTGAGTTCATTCTTTGTTTACAATTTTCATTGAGCTTGCTTCAGGCACGAAACAAAAAAAACTGAAAACTATAGCACCATGAAGTATGACTGCGATCACTGCAAGAGGTACAAATGTGCTTACGACTGCAAGGCAAAGCGACGTTCCGGAAGATTCAGAGAAGGTCGAGATCGAGACAAGTGGAAATTGCAACCATAGAGTCTCTGTACCGTCATCTTTCGAAAAGGTTAAAACAATGCTAACTAAGCGGAGCCTGGATCTGCTGGATAGGCCTGTAGGCTTTTATTCAGGCAATTTTGCTTTGATAGACATATCTTTTTAGCCTGCTACATTTCCATCACCGACAATGGATGAGTATGATGAAGCGTGGAAATGATACATGTGATTCAATCATCTTATGTGATTCAATCCGAGCAGCACATTGGCCAAGTACCGAATTGGAACGCGATTAAAGAGCTCGAAAACTTTACTGCTGCAGAGGGATGGAAGAGGTACGTGAAGCTTCGCTCTAATATCTACTTGGTACAGCCATCTCAACTCTTTCCTGGCTTCTATATCTACAACTGCTTGAAGGGAGCAAACGTGTCTTCTGCAAGCACTCGCTGCCAATAAATTGTGCATATCAAATGGAAACCTACCCGGAAGAGATCACATACGTGCCGATTGGAGGAAAGCGAAAGAAAGGAAGAAAGCTAAAAGCACGAGAAGGAGGAGCTTAAGTTGTTGATGAATAAAAAGATAGTTTTCTTAATGTTTATCGTTCTATGTAGGGTTGCAATCTTTCCGGAAAGAATTTTTTGCAAGAAAATTTCCAGAAAGTTTCTCAAATGTTGGAAAGATACTTTTTGCGATTCTCCCACTTGAGTTCTTCCATTTTATTTGCACAAAGCCTCTGTTAGATCAACAAATAACATCATAATATTCAAATCAACAATTAATCAAAGCCAAATAAATCATTCTCATCATAAATTTCTTGTATGTGCTTGGCTGCTCTGCGGAGCCTTATTCAAAGATTTCCTACTGCTTCTAAAGCGTTTTATGCTGAAGCGTTTACCTCTATACTGAACTTCCGGTTCGAATTGTTGCATCCTTATCAAAGGTGCTGAAGTTTGAGACTTATTATGTACCCAATTTTTAGACCGCTTAACAAGTTTGACAGTGTTTCCTTCGATTTGTTCCTTAGTTTTTTCTTTATCATCTTCATGATACCATTCCATTGCGAAAACTGAAGATTTTTGTGGGGTCTCTAGTTCGCCATCTCTGCCTTCTAGCCATGCATTTAGTCACAGTTTTTCAGGTTTTATTGCTTTCTCTGTTTTCTCTAAAGTCCAAAAGATCTGTGGAAGTTAGAAATTCAAAGTAAATTCAAAAAGATTACGCTCTATTTTTATAACACGCGGCTTTTGTAAGATGCGGCTTTTCCTCCTGCCAAGGAAAAAAAGCCTCCCTACCTATCTCCTCCCTACAAACTTTTTCCATCCTACCCAGGGTATTGATATTCTGCCTAGTTAAAACAGCATTTTGGTCTTAACAAACCGTCTTCAGGACAAGATTCTGGAATTAGGAACAATAATTTTGAATTAATTTCAGCTAAATCCAAAATTCCGATTCTGGAGGTGGATACCCACTTAGGGGAGGTACCACGGGGTTCCCCTACCCAGTCTTAGGCTTAATGGTCTTACAAAAACTAGTTTATGACTGTTATTCCAGAAAGAATAATGTCTGCTACCACCAAAATTCGAACCTGTAACCTCAAAATTTTGGAGAGGGAATTTACCGCCGCCCGATCAAATGACTACAAGACCAAATTGCGAGCCAAATGGTTTGCGATACACACGGCTAGTATTGTTTTGGCTCGTGTTTGGCTAACTAACTAACTAACATACTTCAAAAAACCTTGAATAGTCTTTGTGCTTGGTCAGATCAATGAGGATTAAAAGTTGCGTATGAAAATGTATGGTGCTGTATTTTGGTAAAACAAATCCTAGAATAATTTATGAAATCGGCTCACATCCAATATTAGAAAGTAGCTGTGTAAGTGATCTTGGTGTAATTTTCGACCCAAACTGGGCAATCAGGGCATTACCGAAAAATTATAAAATATGGAAATGGGTTATATTATTTGATTTTACGTACTCTCAAAACATATGACTTGGACACTTTGATTTTGGCTTATACATACATTTGCCCTCAACTAGAGTACTCGACTGTGGTGTGGAATCGAAGACTTTAATAGTATAGAAAAAGTTCAAAGACTTTTCACAAAAAGAGCTTTAATTAAAAGTGGTTATAAGAAAAAATCTTTCAATT
Organism: Ditylenchus weischeri; assembly: GCA_029231635.1. Lineage (NCBI taxonomy): Eukaryota > Metazoa > Nematoda > Chromadorea > Rhabditida > Anguinidae > Ditylenchus > Ditylenchus weischeri. Next base: position 254,400 of record JAMRYI010000176.1, on the reverse strand, counting down.
CTTTCAATCTTTTAACACCTTTTTTTAACATAGGCAATGAAAAAAGCCTTTCAATGCATTTCTGATCAAGAGTCTTGCTTAAATTTATCTTGCATGTGAATCCTTCAAACCTCTCGCACTTGCTCTGGTAAACGACACTAGCGTTAAAGTTTCCTAATCTTCCAATAAAAAAACTAAAATTCCCGAAAATTTTATATTTCGACAACTGTACCAAAATGCTCTTTGTTGATATTAATGCATTTTTGCTTTTTTATAACATTAAAATTAAACAAGCAAAATTATAATGTCCAATATAATAATTCAATAAAATCAATAAAGCATATCATCAGTTTGGAAAAAAAGAAGAAAAACAGGTTACATGTATATTTGTTATATATGTGCGATCACAGACAACCAGGTTAGAACAATTGAACAAAAACAAATGTTACAAAAAATGGCTGTAAACTAGTTTAGTGCAGAAAAAATTGCCACCAAACTATTTTTCTAAAAAAAAATTTAAAATTGTTTAAAATTGACATTTTCGCTAGCTTGAAGGACCAATAGCCGTCATCGACAATGAGAATTTCACACGTTTGAAGTTTGAATGCGAGTGGGACACCTTTTTATTACGAAAATATTCAGAATTATTATTTTTGAATTAGTAATTGTTTGTTAAATGAAGTTACTTAGTCTAAAATAGCTTTTCATGAATAGAGTCACTTTGTAGTGTAGTGGTAAAGCATCAGTGTCTTGTCAATGTTGTTAATGGGTTCGATTCCCAGTGCCGGCTCTGTTTTTCATGATTTAATTATAAGTTTACTAAAAATAATAATAATAATTCTGAGTATTTGCGGAATAAAAACATTGTCCCGCGCGCATTCAAACGTATGAAATTCTCATTTTCGGCGACGGCTATGGCCCTTTAAGAGCAAATTAGGATTTCTGCCGCCAAATATTTTCGTAAAAAGACAAATTTATTTCAAAAAATTTAAACAATTTCTTATTAAAAGTATACTTCTATTGAAAAAGTATATATTTTTTCATGTATTATTTCCTTCTGAGAATTTTAGAGTGCAAAATGTTTTCTGATATATAAATTTGCTAACAAAATTGTAAAATTCTTAGTTTTTGAGATACAACTAAAAGTATGGTATTCATTGCTTTAAAAGTCAGGGATCCAAGTTGGTAATAAAATTTAGATCTGACTCAGATCTGAAAACTTTTTGCATATTAGACTGTTGGAAAAAATCTAGCAACTATACATAAAGCAATGAAATTAGAAAAAAGATCCTCTTCAAACTGACTTTTTACTGTTTTTTCGGTAATTTTACTAATCATCGAGACAAATAGAATTAAAAAACACAGTAAATTATATCATGATAATGTATATTTGTTTCAACAGCTCAAAAAGATCATTTGTTCCAGGTAGTCATCGAGTTGTTTCATAGCTTCTGTCTCCAGATCCTTCATCACCTCGAGAAGTGCCAGACGCAGACGATCCTCCAAACCCCTGTCTTTGGCAATTAACTTCTTGGTCATCAGTCCAAAGGTTTCACAGTCTTTACGGTAGCTCTGAAAATGTCAAAAAACTAGTTTAAAAAAATCATAATTAGAATTCATTACCAATTCCAGCTGCATTTTTCGGCGATTGATTTTTTCACGCAGCTCCGGTGACATTTTGTTGATTTTTTCCTAAAAAATTGTAGGTCTTTTTTGCGATCTTAATTTTCTAGTATATCATTAATCTGTTAAATATTTTGTTTAACTGTTTTTTGCTGTTTGTTCATCTGTTTTTACTGATATTTCGCTTTGGTCTTCTTTATTGATCATATTTTATTTTTTCAACTTAAATGAAGCCTTAGGCGCAGGGTTGGCCAAGACCTGTTAGGAAAGGCCCAAAAAGTCTGGTTTCTTGAAAAAATTCACTAATTAAATTATTTTGCATAAAATCGACACACTTCAGTAACGGAAGAAGGCCATAAATACAAATTTTCAGGCGGTTGTTTGGCTGCTAAATAAACCGGAAGCTTAAAGGTTAATACTTTTATCATCTTCATAAAAAAGATTCTTAACAAAGATAAGAACTAACGATCTTATTATAAATATTTCTCTAAAAATTGTATTTTAAGACTTCTTTATTTAGTTCCCTCTACAAAATTTTTTTCAAACAAAAAGAACGATTTTCCCATAAATAATAAGCAAGTATAACGTAGACAAATAAACAAATGTTTTTGTAGCTACTAATAAATAATTGGGTTGTTGCTAGGTTACTCAGTCAAAAAGGTATGAAAAAATACAAAAAGGTAAAGTAAATTAATAAAAATTAACTCCTAGAATTTTGGTTTACTCACCTCTCTCAGAGCCTCCGTCATCTTTTGGGTTGATAGGGCGCTTAGCCTGAAGTTCCCGCACTAAAATATACAAAAAATCATTTTACTATGCTAGCGTAAAAAATTTTTGGCCCTATCCTATGAAATTATTATTGGGTACTGATTTTTGAACTTAGTCCCCTTGTTGTTTTTGTTTTAATTTTTCTCCAAAATTCTCAAAAACGATTTATTCACACTGTTTGCACTTCGACGGTTACCACTACAGTCGAGTAGTGATCACCCAAGGGACCCCCCACAGGTGATCACTATAAAGAGGTGATCACTATATAGAATGTAACATCACCTAAAATCAAGCCCCCTGCGCTCTTAAACGGTTCAACTAAGATAACCAATCGAAAAATGACTGAAAACCATAGGGTGGATCAAGGCAAAAATGATCAAAAGCCACAGGGGAGACCAAGGCAATCAAAAATTTTTTTCAAATGTCTTTTACACACTTTTTCTCGCCTTTTCTATCATTTTCAGGGCCTAAAACATGCTGAGACTTTTAAAAATGCCCTTTTGGGCTAAGCCAAATAGTATAATTTAGCGGTTTTAGCCTTATAATTAGCAATGATCACTATAAAGAGTTGTTTTGACTGCTGGTAAAATCCCAAGTGATCACTATAGAGAGGTTCATCTTCCCTTTATTTCCTTATTAACAAACCAAGTCAAAGCCAGGTGATCACTTTAGTGGGAGTGATCACTATATCGAAATTTGGCTGTACCTATAAAATTTTATAGTGGACTAAAATAATCCTATATATATGCCAAAAACTTAAAATAATAACACAAAAAGTGCATTAAAATACTTTTTTGAAAATTGAACGAAAAATTCCAAAAAATAAATCAGCTTGGGGGACCAAGACAATTTTTTTGAAATTTTTATACCAGAATTTTTTTTTGCTGAATATGGTTTAAAAGTGCAAATAAATAATTTTTGAGACCTTTGAAGAAAAATTTAAAAAAAACAATAAGGGGGACCAAGTTCAAAAATCGTTACCCAATATAGGATAGGGCCAAATTTTAAAAAGTGGGTTAAATCAAATTTTACCTGATCATCATCCTCTTCCATCGTCTCATTTTTGTAGCGAACATCCTGCAGTATCCGACGCTAAAATTAAAAAAAATTAAGCAATTTAAAAGTTATATATGTTTGAAATTCCACTTGAATAGCACTGAAATTGGTCATAGCTCCACCAAGTTCAGAAGTAGGTTTGACATCCATCGAGCTGGTCACTTCTTTGAAGTCTTCCTTGAAGCGTTTCCCATTTTCTACGTTGTTAATAGCCATAAAAGTGTGCTTAGAAGAGCTTCCGTTCTGAAAATATATTTTTTATAATTTTTTATAAAGTAGAATAAACAATCAAAAATTTGTTATTTAACCCCCAAACTACTAAGTGGGTCTTTTCGGCCCATATGTATGTTTTTAATAGTGCACGTTTTACATAATTTTTCTTGCTTCAAGACAAGTAATACCTCATTTAAAAGCTTATTTATTTCTGTAATACAGAATCTGTATTTTGCCTTGTGTTTATTTTTCAAAAAAACTTCATTAGCTATGATTTACAGCTAAAATTAATAAATCACTCATTTTTTTCTGAAAATGTGTTTACCTCAGTGATGAGAAAGTATAAATAAAAATCGTTTTGTGCATCATATCGCCCTTTCTTTGTTCTACCTTCCTGCCTTAAAAGTTAAATTCCTTCGCAAACAGCCAGAATTGGGCTCTGCTTTAAAATCGTCAATTTTGCATCAGTTTTTAAATGCCTTTAAAATCCACTTTTTGCGTTAAAAATAAAAATCTGAATACACAGACAGAAAGAGCACGGAATTGATACATAAAGATAAACATCAAAACCGGCTATTGTTTGCAGTTTATTGAGAAAAAACATAAAGTTTGCTATGCTGTAAAAAACATTGCCATAGTTTTGGAGTTAATATTTTTCTTGCCAAATTTTTGTGGCAATGTATTTTTGACAAAAAAAAGTAATTTTTAGACATACGATCTCTCAAAATACAGAACTACTTTGTGGTCCTAGGGTTACAGTGAGAAATTTTAAATATACCTGCATCGCCAGTGATGTTGATTTCAGCTCGGACTTTAGCTTGTACTGCTCCATGGGGGAGTGACGCATCTTCTGTTGGGGAACTTTATTCTGCAAATTGTTTGGGGTGAAGTTTGTGTAGAAATGATTTTTTTTAAGTTTGTGATAATCGATGTTATAAGCGCCGTCTTCATGGCGCTGTGAGCTATTCACAATTAATCAAATACTTTTTTTACTGACCCGCCTAGAAAATTTTGTGTGCTTAGAGTTAGAACCTGTGACACAGACCCAAGTCGCCCAATTTTTTTAAATAATAAAACCGACTTACCGAATCCAAATCCACAGTAATGCTACTATTCTTGAGCAAAACTGAAGGCATCATGGGTCCGATACTTGGAGCAGGTGGGGACACCATTGTGCGCACTGGAGTGCTCACACCACTGCTCACTGTTTTGCTAGCTGGTCTTTCTGACTCCTTGCTCTTCTTGCTAATTGGTGTCTGCTGTTCAAGGACCATTTCCCCGTCGCTGGTGTCCATATCCGAGTTGCTACGGCGGCTTCTAGGACTTGGGCTGGGGGTCGGGCTGTGCTTCTTCTTCTTTTTCTTGTCCTTCTTGATCTTCTTAATTTTCTTTGGAGGAGGAGAGATGGTTGTTTCCCTGGTCTCTTTTTTGACCTGAAATTTGGAATGTAGTAGTAGTCACAAACTCCAAATAACTAACCTCATCCAGGTCGTCGGGCTTGCGGTTGGACATGGCAGAGGAACGCTGAGTAGAGCGAGATCTGGAACGACTTGGACTGCGGCTTGCAGGACTGCGACTTTTGGAATGAGAGCCACTGCGAGAGTTTGTGCGAGAAGCTGAGCGGGAATGGCTTCTGAAAAAATAAAAAATTTTGTAGATTATAACTATACGACAAAACCACGCCAAACTAATTTTTGGCTCTTTTGGGAGATATTTTTCATATCTGAAATTATTAAATTATGAAACTTGAGAGCTTAAACTTGAGAAGTGTACGTTATTGAAAAATTTAACTGTATATTTTTGGGGCCTTTTCATGTTTCTTCTAAACCAAATAAGCATTTCCCATGCTCTCACGACCGAATAAAAATTCGATTTTTAGTAAACTTTTTGTTCCCGTCATAGTTAATTTCTTGTACTATATACATGGGTGATTCAATAATTTTGGCCGCACGATTTTCGCTTGGTCCTCCCTGTGGTTTGGGCCTTACCTATCCATAGACTAACCGCAGACCAGGACCCAAACCACAGGGGGGACCAAGCAAAAATCGTGTTTTTCACGTTATTACCAAAAAATTGCAATGGAAAACTGAGTCGATTGGCGTTTACAGAATCTCGAAAAACGGGTCGCTAAAAAAGTTATGGCTTCTCAAAAGTGGCCAAAATTCTTGAATCACCCTGTACAAAAGAAATGCGACTGTTTGAATGGACTAACCAATACAAATTTTGTAATTAAAATTGTTATTTCGGCCAGATAATTGCAAACATGAATCATGGCCGAGCATTCTCTTTTCGTTCACAAAATCGAAAATGGTCCTCACATCGCTGTTACAAACAATAGCAAATGTGCTTACATGACCATACGTGTCCATTTACACGTGTCCATTTCTTGATCACAAAAGTTCCTTCATTACCCTCCTTGTATGTAGCCAAGATTTCAATTTTTTATCTTTTTTGCTAGGTCTATTTTAATTGGCGGAGACAAAACAATATTGTCAATAAATTTTTAGAAAAATATTATTAAAATATTAATATTGTCAACAGAGCCTGCAAAAAAGACAAATCGATTGTGCGTTTGGGTACACACGAAAGAAATCTATTTTAGGTCTGAAAAATTGAGCGATATAAGTGATAGGCCAGCCGAGAAAAAAGCCACGTAATTACAATCGAATAAGCATTAGTAAGCCAATACTACTCGGGGTGTGCCATATAACCTCTAAAAATCCACGTTCCCAAGAGTGAAAAAAATATGACTTTAAAATTGGATCGAAAATTCGAAGCAAACTTGAGAGGAACTTCGTGCCTAATATGCGTTTCTGAAATGCCGCCTTGGAGCTCGATTTCGGATTTTCGCTTTAAAATTACTAATAGTTTTATCAGCGGCGAAATATGTGGGTTGTGCTGTTTTCAAATATTCAAATTTCTGTAACCTATTAATAATTGTCAAAATCAGGCTTTTCGAGCCCGTGAATACCCTGTCCCAATAAATATATGTTTCACCTCTCACACAATAATGAATTAGGTACATACCTGGATCGCCGACGAGGAATAAATCGCTTTCGGATGAAAGGTCCATTGTTGCGAAAATCATTCCTTTGGTTGTACACCCTACCACCTAAATCGCCGGGTAATTGAGATTTTTGAACACTAACTCAAAGAAAACTTACCACCATTGCTTGCTAAAGGACCTCCCTGCTTTTGCACGTGAGCTATATACCGACGAATATCTCGGAAAAATGTGATTTCCACTGGATAACCGAGGATTTCATTGTCTTTGTATCTGCAATTTATTTATTAGAAAATGTAGACAATAATCAGCTCTTAACATCATGGCACTCCCAAATTTACGTTTTCCCGTTAAGTTCCACGCACAGTATTTAAAAATTTGTGCTAAACATGAACCAAACTTGGGCGGAAACCGTTTTTTCACAGGTGACATTATATCGAGAGTGGACTGTATAGTTTTTTTTTGCATAACCAACCTGTCCATAGCATCCTTAGCAGCACTCTTGCTCTCAAATCTAACAGCAACAAAAAGTTTTGATCGATCCTGTGATACTTTGATGAAATCAAAAGAGCAAGGTCCAATATGTTCATCGAAAAACTCTCTAAATCGATTCATCAGTTGATTTCAGGCCAGAATTGGATTTTTCTCCATTCTCAAGTTCGATCCCTTCTGGGGTCTAAAAATTTATTTATCCTGTAATTTTTGCAATATTTTCGAATAGTCAAAGTCTCTAATGGCTCGTTTACATACTTCGAATTTGTTTGAGTCAGTTCGGATTCGACCCATTACGATCTACATAAAAAATTTGGTGAGTTTTATAAAATTAAATTTGTAAGAGAAGATACCAGGCCTGTGCACGGGCCGGCCCGCGCCGTGATTTTAAAGCTCGGCCCCAACTTTAAAATTCCGTTCGGGCCGGACAGGGCTCAAAAAACTCCGGGCCGGCGCAGAAATTCCTGGTCTTAAAAATATACCTCATCAAATCCCGACTTTTTTTGAATTATTATTTTTAAGTTTACTACCAAAATGTAGTCCTGGATCTCAGCTTCCTAAACAGCTTTTAACTAACTCAATAAAAAATTGAAAAAAGTTGCAAAAAAGTTTTTGTATAGAGCAAAATTTTCAAAAAAATCGATTTATACAGAGATCTTTTTCTACAACTTTTTATTAAATCTCATTAAATCAATTGATAGCTTGTTAGAACATTAAGATCCAGCACTAAATTCAAACGTAAATATCATATAAAAAGGATAAAGTACTTGAAATAAAAAAAATTACGACTTGACTGGCCAAATCAGTAAATTAACGGGTGAAATTAGTCACAGCCATTCGTCAATTGGTGAAAGAGAGTCGAGAAAGTTTATCTGCGGAATCAATTCACTCTGCTTGTGTTAGGAAGTCCTTGATAAAGAGGGATATTGCGTTCGAGTGATGTTAAATAATGAAGTTCCCAACACTATTTATGTCTCTGAATATGTTTGGACTTTCACTTGCAGTTGACTACCGCATTTCCGGCGCTTATTCGAAGAAATCCGGTACACTAACTTTATATAGTTGACAATACTAACTAAACGGGCCGGCACGGCTCGGGTTCAGAGAAAAAATAACCTCCGGGCTGGGTTTAAAAAAATGTCCGGGCTGTGAAAAAGTGGGCCCGTGCACAGACTTGCAAGATACCCAAAATTTTCATTATGAAACCCACCAAATTTGTTTGTTTTAGTTTGTATGCCTCGAACTCAAACTCCAACTCAAAAACTAGACTGAACCATGAATTTTGTAAATGGATAAATAAATTTTCTTACCACAGCTGGGGTCTAACTCGTAAAAAATAATTGAAAAAAAAATTGCAGCACATTTTTTTAAAAAATATATTTCGAAATGTAAATAAGTTTAATTATTCCAAATTGTCAATTTTTCTTGTACTATTACACCTACCAGTTATTATGGAAACAAGTGTGGGCTGTAACAATTCTCGTCGATAATAGTCAAAACTATTTTAACAAAATGATGGTATTATAATTTTGTAAAAAAAATTCTGGTAGTAGTGCAGAGAAAAGTTATTTCTCCTCAAAAACCAAGAACATTGAAGTATGGTTTAGTGAAAATGTTCTTTCTTTATGTTGTTCAAATTAAAACTTGTTTGTTTTTAATCAAATGTATTGAATTGTCTAATAGCCCATTTTTGGCTAATGGGAATAATGATAAAGTATATTACAACAGCTCTAAAATTAGTGAGATAGTCAAGGAAGTGTCTTCTGTATTTCAGCTAGTAAGTAATAAGCCTAAGCAAAAACTACTTACTTGACCACATTAGTAGACATATCACCAGGCAATCCACGCACAAATATAGTATGCTGAAAAGAAATGTCAGAAGTGAAAATAAGAATGAAAGGCAAACTCTAAACAAGCTGTGTGCAATTCACTGATCAATATTTACAAATAAACTTTATGCGTAACTTTCCGTAATCTTATCCGTAATTTGTAACTTGTCCGCACTGCGTCATTTTTAAAGTTATAAAACCGGTCGGTTAAAATTAAGTTTTACATTAATGAATAAGCGCGGATCACGGTTGACAGACCAACAAGCGGTGGACTCACTTGGAATATAAATAATTGGGGTTGTCGGAGCGATCGATTAGGACAAGGATAGGCAAAATCAAAATCCTTGCGATATTTTGCAACAGATTGTCGAATCAGATTCGGTAAAAATCTTCAAATACACAGGTAAAAAGTGTCGGACCGTAGGCGGGAACGAACTTCTAGGCTGTCCTTATAACGAGCGTCCACTGTATTTTTTACCCCTTTACTAGAGCGCCGGATTCTGTGTGTGTGCGTCACAAAAACATATTAGGGGTGTTCCGTCGATCAGATCGAAAATCTGATTACACCATTCGACTCAGCGTGGTCGATTTAATGTCTGAAAAAATTATGAAAAGTTGAACTCGACCGTCTCAAAAAAAGTCATGGCCACTTGAAAGTTCCCAAAAACCACAGGGGGGAACAAGGCAATTTTGGGTGTTTTTTGGATTGCCTTGGGGGACCAAGGCATGGTTGTAGATTCAAATTTTGGTGGTAGCATGCATCATTTTTGTAACGTGTGTTACCCACACAGGTCCTCGACGCCTACGAATCGCCACATCTGTGGCAACAACATATTCTAGTACTATATACTATTTCACCCTCAAGCGTCGACTGTACTAGATATTGCACAAATTTACTGAAAATTTTGGGAAGGATTTCGCAAAGCGCTAAATTTTAGTTTGACAAAAGTATGTTTGAATCCGTCAAAAAATCTGCATATGCTTTTTGCAAATTCTTTTTCAATGACATTGTGCCATTATCCCTAAACACAATTAACCGACAAAAATGTCCCACCTGTGACTCCGGCACATGCTGTTCGTTGACTCTGTTCTCATGTTGATGGCGTCTATGGTACATCATTATCTGGTAGGAGTAACACCAGAAAATAGAACTTCCTACTCTAACTTTCTCCAAGCTGCAAATAAATAAAACAATTAGCGATCCAAATGCTCCCAATCCATACTGTGCTTCTTCCACTCAGCATATAAAAAACACAATAAATATTCAACAAACTGTGTATCTATGTTTGCCTATATTACAAACACACGTACTAATCATTCAAACAGTAAAAATGGTGCTAATAACAAATTTGTTCAATCAACTGCCAGCCATTTGCCAGCATAATCCGCCAAAAACACCAACACTACTACTCCACCCACAGTAAATAATCTTAAAAATTGGAGATAAGGGCAGATAAGATCGCCGCCAACTTCATCTACAAAATAAGAGCAGTGAGTAGTATTGAGGAATAGAGTAAAAGAAAGGCTGCTGCTCCACCCCAAATCGCAGCCAAGCAACCCAGTGATATAGTATTTGATGCCAACATCAACAATTTTCCGCCTTTGTTTTTCATCACCACAGTTGTTTAATGGGTTGCCTTCTTGTCTACTAATTTTTACCTGCTTTTCTTGCTATAAAAAGAAGAAACCAAGTAGTATGTATGTATAACAATTAGTAATTGGAGTCAGTGTAAATGAGTATGCTCTTTTTCCGAAAAGAGAGCAATAGTAAGAGTACCACTGGTAGTAGCTAAAATAAATACGTGCCACACCTAGTTGTTGCTTGCCTATACATAAATAAAATAACGAATAATTTTTGCTGAAAATGTAGATAGACAATAGTAACTATTTTTTTGCAATGTAGCAAGGCAAGAATTGCATAGTAATTTAGCTTTTAACTTTCACATAGTACCTCGTAGAATACAAAATCAGCAAAACATTGAATAGGTTACGTATCACCGTTCACGTGCTATCAACTGAGATTTAGTCGGTTAATCACATTTCAAAAATTTTCGCTAAAAATTTCGATAAAAAGTATACGGAATGGGGTTTATTTAATGTTTTAGTCAAAGTCACTTTTTTTTTGTATGGCGGATTTTGTAAATGGGGTTTTTAATGTTTTTAAGACCACCGTGAATGCTGTGTAAATTAACAACCCTTCAAAAAGATATCGAATAGTTCGGGAAACAAGAAAACTCGAAAATGTCATACGACACCGTAGAAATACTGATACAGGGAACATGCCAATAGATCTCTCAGGTGTGCAGCTTCTGCATGAAACATACCAAGTCAAACCGACTTTTGTTGATGGTTTTCACAAGAAAATTATTTCTTTTTTGAACATGCAGTCGAATGATGGTATAGTTGTTTGTCATATTTGGCAGACACATTAAATAGAAGCCGGAATGCCTGTAGCACAACGCATCCCTCTTCAATCCCACATGTACAACTATACAAAAAGTGAAAAAGTGCAGCAGAGATGCAATAGAAAAAAATATATAGAAAAAGTCTGTTTTTCTCTATTTTTGCGTCCCTCATCTATAAATTTGCTCAGTCAGAGTTTAGTCAGTTTATTTGTTTGGTGGGTTGCACACACATATGCGCTCACAGATTTTAGAAAGGGAGAATAGACAGAAAAGAAGGGAACAAAGTACCAAATTTTGGTAGAGCACTAGTATGACAGTGCACTAGTTGGCAAAAATGATCGAAGAAAATAATAGGTATGCATATGAGCATGCATTTGCCGCTGTCGCATGAGTCCGTGTGATGTGATTGCACCACAGCCTTTATATGCTTGGTTTCACTACTAAGAGGAGAAAATTGAGCACATGTATCTATCAGAAATTTGATGCAGATGGCCATCTCGCGAGCAGACTAGGAAAAGGAAATTAAATGTTGAATTTACGCTATAAGTTAGAGTTTTGGCGTTGTGGACTTTTTATTTGATTCCTCATGTCTGGAGTTTTTGGTTTAAAGTTTGAAACCTTGAAGTGTTCAAACCTTGAAGGAGCATGGATTTCGAACGACTCAAAAGAGTACAGCGAGGAACGAAAGAGAACTGTCCCCCGAAAATTCAAATTACGCGCATGCTGGTGCGCCAAAAAACCATGGTCCTTTAAAGTTTCGACTTTTTAAGTGAAATCTGTCAGTATATTTTTTACTCATTAATCTTGTGAGGTTTTTAGACCAACATTCTGCTGGGCAAGTAGATAGATTCCAGAAGAACTGCAAGAAAGAGAAGCAGGTAAAATGGATAGTGCAGAAAAGACTTGGTTTCGCGAAGCTCGACACGTTGAGGAGATCCAGGCTTCGTCTTTGGAGATTGAGAACAAGGATGAGTGGTAAACATTTTTTTTTGTCTATCAACTTTGAAGTCATCTTTTGCAATGTGTCTAAAACTAACCCTATTTGTAGGCGCAAGATTCGGGACAGAATGAAGGTTTGTTTTACTCATGGTGTCCAAAAGCGAGCTCCTTGTTATACTTATCACTTGCAAATAATTATCTCCTACCTAATAATAAATAAATTACAATTCTTGTTAGTTGCAAAAATAAATTTATAAAAATGGAAAAAAGTTTGTGTCGTCTGCAGGCTGACACATAAAAGCAGTCACAAAATTTAGTCAAGGTAGCCCCTTGCCCCATCGATTTGCCTAGGAAAATCGATGACAGTAGTTAAACTGCCTGGGAGCCCTTTGATTAATAATTTAATCCTGATACAAGGAGATGTGAAGGAAACAGCTACTTCTCAAATGAACACAGTCCCAAATAAATGAAAAACAAAACATTCCATTCAACAACCTTTTCAAAAATGTGATTGTTTTTTGTGTCGCTCAGTAGAGGTTGGCTTGCAGCAGCCCGAAAACACTCACTCTGATTGATATCTCTAGATTTTAGACAGTCTCAGTTGCCCTTGTGTTGTGCTTAAACGTTGGTGTTGATCCGCCAGACGTGGAGAAGCCCAACCCTTGTGCAAGGAAGCTGGCCTGGGTGGATCCAAATACCTCGAGTCCACAAAAATCAGCTCAGAAAATAGCTTTGAACCTGCAGAAAATATATGAAAAATTGCAGCCCAGAGCGAGGTTTGTTTTGGACTTTGTTAGTGGTCACAGTGAAGACAAAAGTTGAGGACCCACAAAAAACTCAAAGAAAAAGCTGACAAACTTTCATTGCACCTCTATTTTTAGTCACTTTGAAGGAAAATACAAATTATAAAGCCTACAGCCAAACCTTATTTCAGGTACAAGTCTGCTATCGATCCTACTGTAGAGTGTGTCAAAAAACTATGTACCAGCCTGCGTAAAAACGCTAAGGAGGAGCGAGTTTTGTTCCATTTCAATGGACATGGAGTGCCCAAGGTTAGGATTTTTCTGATCATTTCCTGCGCTAGCATTACTAATTTAATCGGTTTTAGCCGACTGAGGCAGGAGAAATCTGGGTATTTAATAAGGTAATCATTTTAATTTTTTTTTGAAGTCATTTTTGCCAACTTACTTAATTTTGGAACATTACCCAGTATATTCCATTATCATTGTATGACTTGCAATCTTGGATGGGCATGCCTTCAGTGTATTTGTGGGATTGCAGTTCAGCTGGCACAGTGGTCAACATGTTTATGAGATTCGCAGATGATCACTCTATGAGAAGAATAGATGACTACCAGCCCGTTTACAATGGCAATCAAGGCTACCCATCAACTATTCCAGAAGAATTTGTTGATCGCGACCCCACCTACCCTCAATCATATACTTCTGGTATTAAGGTAATATTTTTGGCTATCATTCACTTTGCATTACAAAATATCAATGGTTACAATGGGATTAAACGCTAGGTTTCACTGTCCTAGGACATCCCATACTTGAGCAGGGTCTCTCCATTCGTAAATTTTTCTTTTAGAAGTACCGTATTTATTCTAATAGAACGACACCTCCCTACTTTAGGTATCCCTCTTGAGCTAATTACCCCTTATTTTGAAGCCAGTGAGATGAGCTACAAATAGAGGTGGAACATGCCGGGGAACAGTCTTCAAAAAGTGGGTTAAAAACACAATGCCAAGAACACCATTTTTGAAGTAGGGGGGTTCGTTCTATCAGAATAAATACGGTACCTAAAGACTCTTCTACAATGGGATGTATTTATTTGGAGTTTTGCTTGCTCGTATGAGAAAATATTAAGATTCTAAATACGATCGGCAAAATCGAAAAACTTGGGATATTAGCAAGGTTTTAGATCTGATAAAAGACTTCTGAAATCAAGATAAAAGAGCATCGAGCCCAGCCGCGTCAAAATCGAGGGGGTGGGACGTTATATAATGCTTTAACAATATTAGATTATTTTTCGCAGAATTTTTTTCACGATGAGTTCAAGATGTTATGTTCCATCCCGGGGAACTAGGAAAAAAATTCTTATGAATCTTATGCATCCACCTTATCCAAATAAATTTAGAGACTAAGGAAAAGAGGGGTTTTTGTTCGAATCCATTGTGAAATTCTCATCGTCAGCAACGGCGATGGTTCTTTAAATGGGAAAAGTCTAAGTGGAATAACACTCCTCAAACACTTAGCACTGTTTATATTTGTATCAGTTCTCAAAAAACTTATACCAAATTAAATCTTTTGGACCAAAGCGATTTTAAGCCATCTACAGCTGCAATTTAGTTGCATGTGCGCTTTTGCGTTGAAAGTATTCCGCCTTTAAAGTGCATAAATTTTAGGAAGGAAGTCCGCTGTCTTACGGCTCAGCCTTCCAATTAGGTGCTTGTTCAGCTGGCGAAAATTTGCCGTACAACAATCCTGACCTGCCAGCTGATTTATTTACCAGCTGCCTGACCACTCCGATTCAAACATCTTTATTATGCCATATGCTCAAGACGGGTACTAAAAACAAGTTCCCGCCTAACATCATCGATGAATTGCCTGGAAATTTGACTGATCGGAGGACTCTGCTGGGTGAATTGAATTGGATATTCACAGCAATTACGGACACAATTGCTTGGAGCTCACTCCCGATGTAGGTTTTTTGCAATTTACCGTACAGGAAGCCCATGGTTATAAAATTTGAAAAAACATCGAGCGACCAGCACTCCGCAGCAGGATAGTGGCGGCGCGAATTTGAGTGTGGATCTACTTTTATTTACCAAATTCTTAAAAACAATACAATATCTAATGTAAGCCTTTCTGAAGGGTGACAAAATGACCTAAAATACATTTTTTTAATGTCGTTTTGGAGGCAATCAGACATTTGTAACTAACAGTACCGCGGGATCCACTTATTTCGGGTGAGCCCCAAAAATCTTGGGATTGACCCAAAATTTTCCTCATTTTAAAAAACTTAAAAATAAAACCACCGGGGCTCCTAGATCATTTAGGGTAGGTAAAGTAAAGTACAAGGTGTTTTTTTTAAATTAAAATTGTTCTAGTCTGTAATTTTTTTACACATATACATTCCAAAAAGCTTACGATTGTTCGAAAGCTCTCACCTTACGATTGAAGACCCACTTTTTGGTTTTTTAAGCGTGACTTTAAGGACTCCTGACTCAGAATTTGGTGCTGAACACAATGGTGTTATTGGTTTTGAAATTTTTCCTATATATTTTTTTGCTAGAGCCATCTGAACATTTCAATTTTTTCCATTATTTGTCTTGGTACGAAAGTACGAAAAAAGTCGTAATTTTTTATATACAGTCAAACCTGGGTTATCCGACACCCCAGTTAACCGACACCCTCTTTTATCCGACACCATGAGCCCGATTTGGTTGGCCTGGTAAACCTACACCCCAGTCATCCGACACCTCGTTTATCCGACAACATAAGGGCGGTCCCTTTGGGTGTCGGATAACCCAGGTTTGACTGTACTTAATATTTTTGTAAACTGTGAAATGTATCTTGTAGAACAGAAGCACGGCTACCTTTTGACTACATATTTGAGTGGGTATCATGAAAGTTATGGTGCCGAGAAACCACAAATAATAACGTAAGCCTTTAATGAGGATTCATCTTCAAGCGGCTATAACTTTTTTCACACTGCACAGACTGAGTACAGATAGAATATCGTTTTTTAAGAAATTTTATAAAGATTATGAATTTAATTATTGATTATGAAAAAAAGTTTTTCGTACTTTCGTACTGAGACAAATAATGGAAAAAATTGAAATGTTCAGATGGCTCTCGCAAGAAATTTTTTAGGAAAAATTTCAAAACCACTAACACCATTGTGTTCAGCGCGATATTCTGAGTTAGAAGTCTCAAAAGTCACGCACCGGAGTGGAAGTGTTAGGATTGTGATTATTTTTGATAAGGTGACAACAATTTTCATGAAAAATTTAATTTATCGTTTAGTGCTGCAAGGCTTAGCGCTATGTTGTGGCGCAGTTCAGGGGCTACAAAACTCAGTTTACAGGATTTTTTTTTGAACCAAAGATTTGTCAAAATATGGCCTTTTCAAAAAAACATTTTTGAAAAAACGAGAAAATTTTGAAAAAAATGAAGAAATGCAAATCGACTATTCTGAACACGAATTCAATTTTAAAATTTTGTGAAAGTTTTGTATGTTGATTTTTTAATTTTCAGTCTAGTTTGCTTGTTTTTGTATAACTTTGCGAAAATGAAAAAAGTTCTTATGCAATTCAATTGAGATATCAATAAAGCTAAATCCTACAAGTTTTAAGGCTCGTTAGAAATGGTTTTCGAAGGTGTGTGTTCAAAGGGTTATGTTTTTGAATTTTAAGCCCCTGTGACTTTGTAGCAAAAATGGCTAACTTTGGTGCAAGTTTTTTTCACAACCGACATAAAATCTCGGCTTAACTCAATATTTAATCATAAAATGTGGTTCTGACAATCTTGATTTTAGGGAAACCTTTCAAAAACTTTTTCGACAGGTAATTTATATAATTTGCGACTGTTCTAATTTGCTATGTGATTAGTTTAAATTCAGGACCTATTGATCGCCTCACTATTCCGAAGCTTTTTGTTGGCCGAGAGGATAATGTTTGAAAATGGATGTCATGTGGTTTCACAGCCGCAGCTTCCTTCTGTCCATTCTCATCCCTGCTGGGAGTACTGGGAACGTAAGTTATCCAGCTACAAAAGACTACAAATTTTTAACAGTAAATATCTCAACCGCAAGACTGCAAGCCCACAACAAGAGAGCCAGTAATAATGGGTTGTCTAATAAGTCTTGCCTCAAAAGGACTGTGTTTCAAATTTTTTTTATTCGTAATAATTAATCCAAAATTGTTTGATGGGTTTCAGAATTCATATACCACGAAAAAAATTCAATTTTGAAACCCATGAAACAGTTTTGTTGCGTTTATTCATTTTAAATTTCTATTCTGCACTTACTGAAAATTTGTTTCATTTTTTGTGAATAAAAAACTTGAAACCCATCGAAGTGTCGAACCTAGAGCTGTATAATTACCCGGGTAATTAAGATTCGGGTAATTACCCAGAAATATCCGAAACACGGGTAATTGTAAAAGAATACCAGAAATAGTTCTCTGCCATCACAGTAGTATACTGGACTACTGTATTACGACTACCAAGCAAATTTTTGCTTTCCAGAAGTGGTAAAAAATTATACTGCAAAATTTAATACAACTGGCCTCAAACACAACAATTTAATGCAATGAACAATTTTTTGAGTCTGGAACAACACGAGAAGATAACAACATCGTTTGCGTGGAATAATGGGAAAATAATACTTCAATCAAGGTTAAAGCTCATCACTGCTAATTCCTTCTTCTAAAAGTAAATCTTAAAATGCTAAAATATACCTTCAGATGCTTTTGCATCCTACCTGCATTGTTCGTGTAGCGCGCATTGCAGAATTTGCAGCAGCCAACAACGATGTTTCCTCCTTTCGAGTCTTTTTCATCTCCTCTGTCAAAGAAGTTACAACACCAGGACAGCGATTTTACCATTGAGTTGCCTAAGACCAATTTATTCGAAACTAGATAGAAGAGTTTCCAAACACAAAGAAATCTGAAAGGATGAAACATTCTTACACGAAATTTACTTATAGACAATATAATAACATGGCGCACATTTGAATTTTTTTAAATTTGGTATTTTATAATTACCCGATTTTCGTATAGCGGGTAATTTGCATGGGTAATTACGGGTAATTACGGGTAATTACCCGGTAATTACCCATTGTACAGCCCTAGTCGAACCACACAGTCCTGTTAAGGCAAGACTTATTAGACAACCCAATAGATCATCTGACGTTCTCGTGTGTCCTTTTTGCAGATCGGTCACGGTGTTGACGTGCCTTTCACATGCTACATTGAGTTCATCCAGACAAATAACTTATCAATTTATTTTATTGTGCCTCAAAGTCGAATTTTAATGCAAATGTTTTAGTTACCCTAGATCTGTGTCTAAGCAACTTCCATAATCTCATGAACGACAAAGGTGGAAGTATCATGACTCTGGGGCGAAATGAATGGTTCATGAAAAGTTCACTCAAGCACAATGGTTTGTGCAGTCCATCGAAAAGTATTAACAACTTTTTTAACATTGCAGTACTCATTGAGCTACCCGTGCTTGGCCTGGCTGACACAGAATATGCCTACAGCCGATTTTTTATTGAGCAATTGCAAGCTTTTGAAGTGTGGCTAAAATTTGGAAATGACAAACGCAAGCCACCTCAGCAATTACCTGTTCTTCTCCAGGTGCTACTAAGTCAGGTAGCTAATTTCTAACAGGTTTCAGTCAATAAAATCGTAAACTATAGGTGCATAGAGTAAAAGCCTTGGAACTACTAGCCAAATTTGTGGACCTGGGTTCATGGGCTGTAGTAGCTGCTCTTTCCGTTGGCATCTTCCCCCTATGTGCTCAAATTGCTGCAGTGTGTAGGTTACATTTTTTTGGATAGTTCCATAGGTTGTTGTTGATAACAATCCACTCTCGATATAACGACACTCGATTAAAAAAAAGCAGTTTAGGGCGAGCATTGACTTGCGGATTTTTTTTCGCTGATTTCACAAATGCGGATAGAACTTACCGTATTCTCTCTATTAGTTCCACACTCTCTATTAAACCCACACCCCCAACTTTGAGGACCTGTATCTCATCTCAGAGAAAAAATTCAACAAAGCTGTTTATTGCATTGTCTTAACTCCCACGAGCTCTACCGATTCTGTTTTTTGGATTTTCACCCAAAAATCTCGAGATCGACCCCAAATTTTTCCGATTTTCGGACGATTGAAAAATAATCCCACATGTGGAACTAATAGAGAGAATACGGTATGCGGATTCCACACTTGCGGATTCTTCATTTGCGGGTTCCATATTTTTATATTTTCACTTGCGTATTACATATTTGTGGATTCACACATACGGATTGTTTTTTGCAGATTCCACACTTGCAGATTCCGTATTTTCCGACTTTTATTTGCGGATTTTAACTTGCGGATTCTATGATAGCTTATATTTATTTGCGAATTTTACATTTGTGCATTTTTATAGTCTTCGACACCACAGCTCTATATTAACACATGGAAGATCAGGCACAATTGTCTTTTATTAATAAAAAATTTGAAAAAAAAAAATAGGTGAAGTCTGTTTGCAGTGCACAAAATAGGCACGGGTTTACTTGCATTCTCAGAGATTGCGCAAGTGAGTGGGTATGGCCGCAGGTTGAAGTGAGGGGCGGGTACATGTTCAATTGAGTGTGGGGGGATGTTCTTAGGTTCGATTAAAGACGTTTTTAACTCAAACTTGAACATCCGTACCTGCCTATTTCACCTTTCGCGAAGCATTCATCGCCAAATCAAACGAAGCTGTCTGTCTCAAATTTATTTATCCAACAAAAATTATAGAACTTTGGTCAAAAATTTGGTAGCTTTATCTTTTTTACCCGTAAGACAAGGGCCGGACTTCCTTATACCACATCTAGCCAAAAGTGGTTTTTGACAACTTTTTTGAACTTATCAGGTCGTAATTAGTCTAAAAAAATGTTTTTAGGTGGCGGACGATTATTTTTGGAAAAATATTTTTTGGCTATAAAATGACCAAAATGATCATAAATATAGTTACACATCCACCAATTCACATGTCTGCTGTATGTAAAAAGGGGGAATAAGCGTGTTAAACCTCAGCATATTACTCGGAATAGTCTCTAAGGTGATTGGGGGCGCGCATCTCCAAGCCCCCGCGCCCCCTGTGCCCCCCAAGGGGGTCTTGGACTTGAAGATGCGCACCCCCAAGCAACTTAGATACCATACATCTCGAAAAATGGGGTATGTGAGAGTAATAACAACTCTCGCATACCCTGCCTTTGTCATGTGGTAGGCCGGCCATGAGAATTGGATGCTCACCCACCCCGAAAATGACAAAACAATAATACAACACAAATTGATCAAATATTTATTTTTAATCTGGGCCATCTCAACGGATGAACCCAATTACATACAAATAGTCAAATAATTAACTGTTCACTGGGCCATTTCCAAAAATGAACCCAGTTTACATACAGTAGCGAGCAAAAAAAATTCCTCAAGCAAAATTTACTCATAATTTTTTTTTAAATTCGATTCGGTCATTTCATTTTTGGCACGGAATCAATTATGTGAAAAGCAAAGTTGTAGCATTTTTATCGGCAATCACATAGAAAACAATTAAAATTAGTCATAACAGAGTTGGTTTGCTCATGGTTGTCAAAACCGTAGAAAAGTACAAAGTTTCTAAGACAGAAGAATGCAAAACTTTTTTTGCAGTTTTGACAAAATGTCTGCACTTTTTTTGCAAAAGAAGCCGGTTTAAGGCGAAATTAGTTTTTACAGGGTGATAATTTGAACAAATCTTAGCAAGATAGTCAGCTTTAGTCTGTACAAGCAATTATTTGAGTCAAACAATTCAATTATGGCTTTCAGAATACAAAAGAGTTACGAGCTTCACTGGCCTTCATATGGGCCAAGATTCTGTCCATAGATCCAGTTTGTCAGTACAAAGTAATAGTTGACGAACTCATCAAAGACAATGGGTAGGTTTCACTGGGTTTTTTTATTTATAAACTTGATAGTTTAGATTTTACTACTTCATCCAAATTCTCAACGACCCTAGTCTAGGCTCAAGACTTAAAATTGTGCCGGCTTTTGTAATGGCCACCCTCATCTGCAACAACTATCGGTTAGTCTGTTTCAGATTTTTTTAATAAGCGGATGTCTCTGTTTAAGCAAGTAAGGTAAGAATGGCCTAAAAGTACTAAAACAAAAAAACTTATAGATGAGTTGCAGAAAAGTGGACACTATTGGAATATACCCCCCCCCCTTATGACTCACAGAAAGAACCGATTTTCTTAACCGATATCTCGCTTCGACACAGTCAGACGAAAGCAGCTCAAAGTTCTTGTTTCCTGATCATAGCCATTTTCTAAAACTATCTGAAATTATCTATAATTAAAAATAAGCACAGCTAATGACTCAACAATCGTAAAAAACTGCAAATACAATGACACACAAAATAATGAAAAAGTGAAAAATTTCACAATGGTCAAATTTTTTTGACACACCCTGTAACAGAATGGTAAGTAAAATACAATTAAATCAAGCAAAAACAAAAAATTAAAAATTCTAAAATTTCTTACGGAGGATTTAGGTAATATATGGTTGAGATTCCTACCATCCTTACTTCGCTTACTAGGGTGTCTCGAAATGGATTTTTTAAGCATAAATGTATTTTCGCGAAATGTATTTATATAAAAGCACAACAATTTCTTAATTCCAAACCATTCACCTTTTTACCCAAAATTGTACCTCTTCTTTGCAGCAAAGCGCAAGAGAAGCTAATCGGCACGGACTGCATCCACCTGTGCACTGAACTGCTCTCCAACTCCAAGGTGACCAAGTGTCGAATGCTGTGTCTCTGGCTACTTATTGGATTGGGAAGATTATGGGCCGATCACGACCGAGCCAGATGGCTAGCTATTAGAAGTGTGGCTTATGAACGAGTAGGCTCAAAACACAAATTTGATGAACTTTAAATTTTTAAATTTTAGGTGGAAGATTTTCTGAACGATGACGTGCCAGAAGTGAGGGCTGCAGCAGTCTATGCCCTCGGTTGTTTTGTCCACAATCGCTCTAGAAACAGTGAACATGCAACCACTGTATGCTTTTTAACGGTTTTGTTTCCAGGAAAGTGGGAATCGAACTTGTTTGTATTTTGAACTTCAGTGTTTGAAGGCTAAAATTATACAGCATGGGTTTATGAGATTTTCGCCCTTGGCCGGGGTAAATCGGGACTAAATAAGGACTTTTTTGGTCAACTATGAATAGTGTTCAGACGTCTCCTAAGTAATTTTTATACCCTAACGGAAATGGTTTGGAAAGAACTTTTTTATCGGTTTTAGCGTATAAAAATTACTTAGGAGACGTCTGAACACTGTTCACAGTTGACCAAAAAGGCCCCCCCAAGTAAACAAGTTCCGTTGCCGGTGCCGAAAAAGCAGCTTGGTCCCCCTTGTTGTTTTTTTCATGAAAACAGCTTTGTCCGCTAGTGTCATGCCCTTGATTCACGAAAAAAACAACAGGGGGGACCAAGCTGTTTTTGGCACCGGCAACTCTAGTACAGTCGAACCTCTTTATAACGCCACCCTAAGGGACCGACACCAGGATGGCGTTATATCGAGGTGGCGCTATATCGAGGTGGCGGTATATCGAGGTTTTCAAACCAAAAATAATTGAAAGTGGCGTTGTATCGAGAAACAATTTATCAAGTAAATTCCTTAATAACATTCAGTGAAAATAATCTGTGATCTTTTTCTGAGTTCTGTCTTTTCCCGATGTTTGTAGATGAATTCATCCAGGCCATCACTGAGCTTTAGAATGGTTTGATCAGCAGTGTTCTTCTCGATGAAACGGCGCACAATGTCCATGGCTTTGGTTGCTTCAAGGCTTGTGATGACTGGCTCCTCTGGATCAGCTTCTTCTTGGTCCACTTCCACGATATCACTGTCTGCCTGCTGACTGTCGTCATCTTTTGAGCCTTCCTCCACGATTTCCTCCAGAGTGAGAGCGCCATCTAAAATCAGGACATGAAAAAGGAACCAAAAAATTAAAGCCCTACCTGTGATCACTTCTTCGTCCACATCAATATAGTCCTGCATTGCGGCTTCTTCGTTGATTCCACCGAGATCTTGCAGTCTTGTCCAAGCGAGAAGAAGTTCATCGATTGCTTCATCCTCTTCTTCGATCACTGGCTCATTTGTGAATGCGGCATGACGAAAGCAGTTGGCAATTGTCGATGGCTTGACCTCAGTCCAGGCTTTTCGGAGGAGGTGTAGAGAGTTCAGCAGATTGATCGTGATGTCCTTCTTCTGGTCGATTGCCTTGATGCGCTCCCTCAGCAGAAATCGACGATAATGGACCTTCAGATTCTGTATGATGCCCTGATCCATTGGCTAAAACAAAGATAGGATTGAACAAGAAGAAGAGAACAAAGAAAGATATAAAACCAGACCTGATTTATTGCTGTTGTATTCGGCGGAAAGAACTTGACTATGATGTGTTGCAGAACCAGCTTCTGAGGATGCGCCGAGCAGTTGTCGAGATAGAGTAACACCTTTCTTTTGTCCTTGCCAAGTTTTTTGTCCCATACCTTGATCCATTGCTTGGAGAATTGCCTGCTTGTCGCTGAGAATGTCACGAATTGTCGTCCTTGGAATGCCGAATTGTTTCGCCAGTTCTGACTTGTTGTTGTTTTTTGCTGCCGCTTCGATGATTCCCTTCTTCTCTTCTAACGTGATA
The DNA here is from genome assembly GCA_029231635.1 of Ditylenchus weischeri. Taxonomy (NCBI): domain Eukaryota; kingdom Metazoa; phylum Nematoda; class Chromadorea; order Rhabditida; family Anguinidae; genus Ditylenchus; species Ditylenchus weischeri. Next base: position 230,655 of record JAMRYI010000176.1, on the reverse strand, counting down.
GCGCTTCGTTTCTTAAGAGTAGGCATTACAGATCTAAAATCAAAGAAAATTTAACATTCAAATAATACAGGAGGAGCACAATGAAAAAATAATAATGACAAAAAATGAAATGACAAACGGAACAAGAAACTTTTTTTTCTAAATTTACGCGTCAATTTGAATTTTTTCTTTAAGAAAATATGTGGTGGCGTTATATCGATGGAATTTTTCTTAATCTGGACCGCATGAAGGTGGCGTTATATCGAGGTGGCGTTATATCGGGGTGGCGTTATATCGGGGTGTAACTTTGCCTTATTTCATTAGCGGCCAACCAAATTGAGCCCGGAGTGGCGTTATATCGAGGGTGGCGTTATATAGGAGTGGCGTTATAAAGAGGTTCGACTGTAGTACCAAACTGCCATTTAAATTCAAAACTCACTGCCAAATTTCAAACTTTCTCAAATTTATTTGCAGATCGACAATGAGGTTTGCGATAAACTTTGCGAGAAATGCACTTATGATGGCTCCGTGCTGGTGCGTGCTGAACTAGCAGCTGCAATCCAATGGTTCATAATCGACTTTGAGAGCAGGTTCAGTGAACTTTGTCTGGAATTGGACAAAAAGTTAAAGAACGTCAATGGTTTGGGTCTATCCAACGGCCAAGTAAGCAGATTGCCAAACAATATTTTGTTCCCCAATTTATTTTACAGGAAAAGAATGTGAAAGAGACGCAAGAACCTGGAGAGATGACCGAAACCGCTGGATTAAGATCTCTCTCGTCGTTTTCTTCCCTTTTGGGTAAGATTTTAACGTCTTAGTGTTTTTTTATGAGTGTTTTTAGGGTATTCAAGACTAATACGAGACAGAGAAGCACCTACAACCCCAAGAATAAAAGTTGCAGACAACAAATACTCAACTAGTAATGCCGATGCATTCAAGTATGTTATATAATTTTACTTGATTGGTGTAACAAATCTTACTGGTTTGTCACACAGCTGGTGCCCGGGAATTCAAACGTTTCAAATTGGACTTTTGGTGTGGGCATGCCCCTTAAAGGGCATGCCCACACCAAAAAGTTTAGGCGGGGACCAGCAATTTTTGAATCGTTCTATTTTTCACTCGTTTTGCGTCAAATCTAATATTGATGACCTTACACTACTTTTGAAAACTAAGCAGAAAACTTAAAAAATCTAGGTGAAAACTATGTAAAAATTTATCGAGAAAGAAAAGAACTGCTGGTCCCCGCCTTTTCTCGGTGTTACGCTCTGGCATGCCCCCTTAACTACTTGTAAGGCTGTTTTTGAAACTAAGATATAAAAACATTTTATTCTTAATGAGAAAGCACCTTTTGCAAAAAAAAAATAGAATCACCCGGTTTTTATCAAAAATGTAGAATTGATGGTATTTACCATATTTAGAAAAAGAATTTTTGCGCAAATGAGAGCCTTGGAAGCGAAAACATTCAAGGATCCGTTCGAGCGAATATGGTTGTCTTTACTTCATCTTTGCTTTGACCCTTTTGAGCTGGTTTCCAAGATGGGAATGGCAAGCTTTTTTTATCATTTGAATGTACTTTAACAATAATGTCCTTGCAGAAGCTGGTCGGCCATATATGGGAATTGTCCAGAAAGACTCAGACTTCCAGAGCTAGGGTAAATTTGATTTTGTAATGAAGCGGAAAAGTGGTTTGGTACTTGAGGGGGGGGGGTGTGAACTGGGTGCGGCTGCGCATTTTATAATATTTTGTTAATCATGTTTAAACGTCTCCTAATTGATTTTTATATGCTAAAACGATTAAAAAAAGTCGTTTTCAAACACTTCTCGTCATGAAAAATACATTTTCGAATAAAAATTTGACCAAAACCGTGATTTAGCTTGGTCCTGCAAGGCGAAAAGTCAAATTTTGACCAAAAATTTTTTTTTCAAAAATGGATTTTTTGTGCCGGAAACAGAACTGGGCCTAAGCGCCGATCTTAGGCCCAGTTCTGAAGAACCGGCGCTTAATTTTTTGGCGCTTAGCAGGCACTTATTAAGCGCCGATTAAGCACCGGCCCTTAATAAATAAGTGTAGGCACTTATTTTGCCGGCGCTTAGCCCGGCTAAGAGGCGCTTCGCCGACACTTAACCAATCATGGCCGGAAGTGTTTGAAAACAACATTTTCATCCCTTTTAGTGTATAAAAATTACTTAGGAGATATTTAAACATGATTTACAAAATGTTACAGAATGCTGAGAAGTGCGGGGTGGTTGTGTGGCTGGTGCCCGTTTATCAGATAATATTCTATTGATAGAGATTATACGGTATTCTTTGCAAAAATAATTTGTTTTAAAAACCCCTATGAGAAAATTTCATAAAGAATTTAAACTATTAGGCGTGATTTTTTTACATTCTCGGTTTTTGAGAGATGATCATGAATTGCACTACAGACATTTTAAAAATAAAAAATTTTGAGAAGTTCAACTTACGTAAGCAACCAAGACTACTCGATAATTTGGTTATTTGAGAAAATTTCGCCTACCGGAATGTCTCAGAATAAATTTTTTGGCAAAATTAAAAACCATGCAAAAAACTAAAATAAAAAAGCGCAAATTAAAAAAAATTATCGAGTCATTTGTATGGAATGGTCAGTATACCAAAACAACAATGACAAACTGTGATGCATGTCCAATGTGGATGCGCATAAAAACTGACAGATTAATAAAATAATGGAATAATGCCGCTTGTATCCGTTGACTAATGTCACAACTAATGCTTGCAGGTAACTGGTGATTCAAGATCGTTCGGTGGCCAAAACACCTCAATCATCAACAACCACAATGGCAGCAGTGAAGAGGCATCAAATTCAGTGAAATTCATGGTCGGTTCACCAGGCATTAGTGCAACAAATGCTCATAACTTCCGCAAACTATCGGTCATGGAGAATGTGGAGCAACTGAGACAGTGTGCTTCTATAGCTGACATGTTGAGCAGTGGGCTCATCGAAACTTCATCCACCAACTTCACACCTAAAAGAAATGTAGCTTTTGGTTTTAATCTGGCAAGCCACTATTGTTTTGTTGAGTTTGTAGTTGTTTGGCTCCCAATCGGGCAGATACAACGAGGGCGAGGATGAATTTGAAGACAATCTGGCTGGTATTTATTTTTTCCGGGTTATTATCTAATGGCATTAACAAAGAGTTGTTTTTAGTGGAAGGAATAGTAAGCACTCAGTTTGTAGACTGGTGTTCCAAGACCTTCACCCAACCTATTTACAAAACTATTTATGAGGAGGTAAGTGTTGAGTGTCACGGAAAGTGCGTATTTTTACGCTATTTCGGAATAAATTATGGCTATTTAGCCTTAGAGAAATTTCTCTATTTGTGTGGATTTTAATGTGGACAGAAACCAAAGGTTTAACAACTAGCTTTTACTAAAGCAACACACACAATAAATTACAATCAAGGACAATAAATAAAGACAAAAAGAGCCCTGCTCTAGAATCGAAAATCTTCTCGACATTGAGTTAGAATCACAAAACATTTTTAAAAAATTGAGTTTTGGTGAAAACACTCGAAACAGCGATTTTACGATTTTCTACGGGTTCACAATGGTTCAGAGGAAAAACAGTGGTTCGGTAAAAGTCGAGTTGAACGAGTTGACGAAGGCCGACGTCGAAAAACCCCGGAACCGACGACCGGTAAAATATCAACTGACGACCATTTTTGACCGAAGTTTTGGAACTTTTGAATAAAAACGACAATTTTGACAGCAAAAGTTTTTGAAAAGATATTCTTAATACCAAGATCTCCACTTGAATCCGTTGAGATCAAGTCTCAAAAATTTGGGGAGCTGAAATATTGGTCTTTTGAGTAGACCACACAGAAGGCTGAAAAATAATTAGAGGATTTACGGCAAGTATCAAAAAAATGGACTGAATCTCAATGCCGACACACAACTAGCTGAATGGATTAGAGAAAAGAGGGCGCAAAAGCAACCAGTCTTTAGAAGAATCATCACAAACCATGCTGTTGAGGTTTTTCGAGGCACAGAACTGAAGGTAGTCTTTTCTAACAGGATGCATTGATCACTGGCTATTTTTAGATGTCAGTAGAATGGCTTACTAGTTTTCTGAAGAGACACAATTTCATACTTCGCCGAAAAACAACAACTGCACAAAAGGCTCCGGAAAACTATGCTGAGGTGGTCGCTGAATTCGTCGCGCATGTGGAACAGTTGCGCAAAAAGACAAATTCTCTCAGATATTTACTATGGATGAAACAGCAGTATGATTCGATTGCCCAGGTGAAACATGCATTGAGACCAAAGGAGCTAAAAATGTAAGTTTCCTCGCTACATTTGATTCACTATGAGCGTTTGATGTTATTCGTTCAGTGTGTTTTCTGTGTGCAACTGGCCATGAGAAGATGCGAGTTACTGTCTGCCTCACAGTGGAAAGAAGCTTATTCTTTATGTGCTGATCAATCGCAAGCGTCCGGTACCAAAAATGAATTCAAAGACAAGCTTATCATCAATTGGAACGGCTCTGTTTGGATGGATGACGCGACTACGGACGACTACTTGCGAAAAGTGATCAAGGGCGGTGGAGTCTTCTCAAGCAAACGTATGTCAGTGTGGGATGCTTTTGCGGCACACAAAAGCTTGAAAAAAATTGCTGTGCTAAAAGAGTTGGGCGTAGAAGCGGCGTTTATCCCTGGTGGGTGTACGAAGTTTATTCAGGCAAGAATTTATCTTTAAAAATTACTTCTTTCTATAGATATTCTTCCATTATTTCAGGTACCGGACGTAAGCTGGAACAAGTCATTCAAAGCACATGTGCGCGAGTACTATACATCGTGGATGACTAATGATTCCGAAAAAGAATACACGTCTGCTGGGAATCCGAAAGACCAAGCCTTGAATTTGGTCTTGAAGTGGATTCATCACGCATGGATGGAAATAAGCAAAGAGACTATCGTCAAATCATTTGAAGGTTCGTGTGTGGTTGAACACAACAATCTTAATTCCTTACTCTCACAATACCAATGGATGGCTCTGGAGATGGCAAAATTACCTGCTTCAAGCCAAGTGGATCCATCGGCGTCAAGGGACTCGACATTCTGCAAGCAATGAGGTCCAAGCAGGGACCGAAAGATGGAAGAAATGATTTCGAAGCAGCTGGAATTGAGGAAAATGAACGAGAAGCTAATTTTGAGAATGTTGATCAAGATGAATTGTTTATGTTTGATGATTAAATATGTTGGCTTGATAAAAATATTCTTCACTGTACCTGTAGTGCAGAGCGCTTATTTTTTTAACACTTTTAAGAAGGTGAGCGCTCATTAGAGAGTGGGCGCTTATCTTTCAACCTCTCTGAAGACGTTAGAGAGTGAGCACTTATTGGAGAGTGGGCGATTAATAGAGAATTTACGGTATGCGAGTTAGGCCTTGTCGGATTTGTGTGTTTTTCCTTAAAAACAAAGAACACATAAAAAATCACTCAACTATTCAGCCCTCAACTTCGGCATCCCCAATCTGCACCAATAGCCGGAACTCCCTGGTGGACAGTTCTACTCCGTTTACAGTAGCTCATAGCACAGACTGGGCATTGCACACTCATGAAGGACTCAAACAGAAGGCTCACAAGGATGTGGAATTGGTCAAGTTTGAGGTAGGTTACTTAATTACCTTGGATTACAACCACACCATATTTTTTCAGAAGGCCAGGTGTGAAAACCAGCAAATGCACTTTCGCAACGAGCGAACAATCACCAGCACTGTATGGAGCTACCTGCGGCCCTATGTGTATGTGTGTGATGGAGAAGTTGTGGCTCTCTATAACTCTTCCAGGGAACACCAACAAAATGTCTGTCAATTTGTGGCCTACAACGAGGATTTGTTAGAGGTAAACTTTTTGGTGGTTAGATCCTTAAATGATGGTTGTTTTCTGTGTGGTATGAACACTGGAAATCTAATTTTACTCACCTATATTCAATTATTGGCGTGCTCAAGATGCTCATTAAAATATTTTTTTCCATGGAATAACTGGTGAATACCTAAAAGTTAGTTTGCAATGACCAGGTTTTACTTTTCCAAGGCCTCAGAGTTGTTTACATGAAAAAAGTGAATTTTGTAAAAAACAGTACATTTTGATTATTTTTGGTGAAAAAAGTTCATTTTATCCAGTGTTTGTTACCATTTTAGATCCAAAAAAAAGGTTTCGTAAAATTGTGAAAATAAAAATGTTTGGGGTTCCAAAAAGGTACAAATCTTTTTAAAAAATACATTTGTGAACCGTGCACTGAAATTGAAAAAAGCAGCCGCTTCACTGGGCAGATTTACCCCAATACCCACTCCAATATATATTCTGCTGACTTTCAAACATATTTTGCAGGACACGATCACTGATCTCATGATTGTAAGTAGCAGATTATTTTTGTCAATTTTAATTTCAAAATCACCACCCACACTTCCAGGTCAACGAGTTGACCCACGAACTATTGCTGACTGGAACCAGGAATGGGCTCATCAAAGTAACTTTTTTGTAACAGAAAAACTTAATTTGAGGTCAATATCATTAAGCGAATTTAGGTGTGGGACCCGATGTTTTGCGAGCATTCCCACGATATACAGACCAGTCCCAAGCTGGTTACAGCTGCCTACTTGTTGAATGATGTGCCGAGGATCATTTCTGGCACCAAGAAAGTCAATGAAACCCTTTACAAGTGGGTTATTTACGAAATTTTAATGGCGCAACCCAAATATCACACTCTCGAGTTCGAAGTTAAAAAGGCTATAGCTCTTTGAAACCTGCCGAATTTCTTAGCCAACTCTGGAATGGAGCCAAAGTTACGACGCCACATTTATTTAAAATGCTTTTAATTATAATAATCTAATGATTAGGGGTTGTCGAGCACTCAAAATTTTTGGCGCTTTTACTCAAAAATAAAATACTTTGGAAAAACGACCGGCAAAATAAGAATCCCTGCGATATTTTGGAAATGACTGACGAATCACATTTGGCAAAAAAATTCAAAAATCGAGGTAAAAAAGTGTCGGACCCAAGACGGGAACGAACCTAAAGGGGGTGTCGGGTTATCCAGGTAGAACAGGGCTGGGCACGGGCCTTGATTTGGCCGGCCCGGACCTTGTTTTCAAAAGCCCGGCCCGGACAGGGGTTAGGCCCGGCCCGGGCCGCCCCGGAAAAGCCCGGAAAATTTTTCTCATTCGAAATTCTCAAAATTTTTCTACCAAATTTTCAAGGTTTTGCCTTCCTTACATTTGTTTACAAAAAGTGCTTTCCCTTCATTATTTATTACTCATCTTCAGGTTCTTTTGGTTTTCTTCTGGCTTTTTCTACCCATTAAAATGATTTCCCATTCAAATGATTTTTTCAGGATTATTAATATAGTTCACATCGAAATGCGAATATTTAGAACTCTCAGGTTGGAATCCCAGTGGGTGCATACCTTTTTTATCCCCTTTTTTTATTCCTCTTTTCTGCAAGTTTGATGTCTAAATAGTCCTCAGGCTCTTGACTATCCAAGCAGGTTATCAGCGCTGTGTTTCACAGCTACCAGAGTTGATCTACAGCCTGATTCCTGCTTGATTTGCAAAAATGTGAGAAAAATATTCAAAATATTCGCATCTCGATGTGTAAACCCCCTTATATGTAGTTTGAAATTCAAACTTGAAATTCAAAGTTTGAAACCTCTACATAGTATTACGATGGAGCGATTTTTTTCCCGCCGTGACGTTTTTTTTGTATCGCATAATTAGTCACACTTTTGATGATGTTGGTTGCTTTTTTTTGTAGGAGGTAGAGAATGTGTTTCTCTATCTTTTGCGGCATCGTATAGAAAAACTGAGCACGTTACGCGTAAACGTGATTGTCAATTTCGATCAATATTTACCTACTCGAATTTACCTTTGAAAAAGAAAAAAAATATTTTTCAAAAATAGTTTGAATAGTATGAGCGTTTGAATTGGCGCTTTAAATGGTAAGTCTATTAGAGACAGAAAGAGGCCTTCGGGCGGGATTTCGGGACGGGATTTTCAGCCGAAAAAATTTCGGGATCGGGATTTGCGCTAGAAAATTTCGGGATCCCGTCGGGATCCCGTTCAAATTTCGGGATTTTTAGTAGTTCTGTTTTTTTATTGACAACAATATGAGCAAACAACAACAAAAGAGCGGATTCAACAAAAAATAGTCTCAGTAGCAGTAGTTGATCTGTGGCAAGGCTTTGTTTAGGAATATAATCATCTCAGCTTTTTCTGGCTGTAAGTTGCTTCTTCTGTAATCGTACACGTCACGGGCAACTGAGAAGACTTGCTCACTTGGTTGGCTAGTAGCTGGTGCAGACAGAAAGCGATGAGCGAGATTCGCCAAAATGGGATAGATGGACAAATTTGCCTGAGTAATAAACAGACAATGAAAACAGGTTAAGAGAATAAATTACCTTCCAAAAAGACAAAGGATCCTGCTCTGATCAATGCACTTCGCCTTCAAATATGCATACACCTCAATCATTGCGTCTTCAATAGATTCAGTTTCTACACCAACATCGTCTTCAAATAGGTTGCTGTGTCTTCCGAAAAAAGACTGTTGACGCTTAGGCAAAGGCGAAAAGATCTCTGAAATATGACTGATTCAGCTATCACTAATCTAGCTTTTTGTTAAATGTCTTCTACATGAATATAAGATTCTAGGGTTCAAATCTCAGCTGCGAACGTATTTTCATGAACGTTCCTTTTGTTGAACGTATTTTTTATTGAACGTTTTCTGTTCATTGTGTAAATGTTACCAATTATTTCACTATTTAGGCATCGTAATCAAAGGTATCGAAGCATTCGTCGTCAAAGCGCATGTGGAATCGAAACGAATGGTAAGTCCACACTTTTATGCTTTTTTGATAGTTAGTTCACTTTTACGATACGTAATGCATCTCATTCATGATTACTTCTTCCTATTTTTGAGGCTAATATTTTCTTTTAAGTTATCGCAACGTCAATAAGGAACCAAATAGAAGACCATCCGCAAAGAAGCCGCCGAAGGGGATCGACGAAGCCGTGGAAGCAAAGCAAAAGAATGCCGAAATCTCTCATTTGAATCTCATTAGTTCTCATTTTGTACTGAATAAATAATTTTCGCGCATACTTCGGGAGAAAGCTCTCGCCGAAGTATGATTTGTGGTGTGTCCTTTTTAGTTCATTCTATCTTTTATAGATGAAAGATGGTTTTGTATGTTATTATTATTTACGTAACGAATTATGTTTTACACTAGAAAAACTGGCGACTAACGGCGCCATACAAGGCGCCAAAAAGTTTCACATTTTGTCAGTTGTTGTTTTGTTTGTTAAATAAATAAAATTTGTTGAAATTTTCATTCTAATTTATTTTTGAAACAAAAAAGGAAGTATGTTTTTACGATTAAAGTTTTTGTCGGCACGCCAAAGATTGGACCATTTCAAATTGGGCCCAGTCAAATTGGGCCCCTTCAAATTGGGCCAAAATCAAATTGGGCCAATTCAAATTGGGCCAATTCAAATTGGGCCAAATTCAAATTGAGCCCCTTCAAATTGGGCCAAATTCAAATTGGGCCAATTCAAATTGGGCCCATTCAAATTGGGTCATTTCATTTAATTTTTTTAGTAACGAAAATTAAATACTTTTTCCTCTTATGGAGAGTCTTAAGAGTATCTTCTTTAGATGTGATAGTATTCTAATACAGCCGACTTTCGATTAATCGACTCTGGCCAGCAAAAGGATTCAAAAAAATTTATCTTAATAAATTGGCACTTTTTTCTGTCATCAGAGGAGTTGACTGTAGTGTGTTTCCTACCTATATTATAGCACTTGCGAACACCTTGAAACATATTTATTTTTTGTATAAGTTTGCCATTTCTGAACAGTAAAAATTGTAAAAGGGTAAAATCGAACAAGTGATTACATCCGTTAGCACCATTCAACTGAAAGCAGTCAAAATAGTGGCCCGATTTGATTTTGGCCCAATTTGAATGGGCGCAATTTAATTTTGGCCCGATTTGAATGGGCCCAATTTAAATTTGGCCCAATTTGATTTTGGCCCGATTTGAATGGGCCCAATTTAAATTTGGCCCAATTTGAATTTGGCCCAATTTGAATGGGCCAATCTTTGGCGTGCCTTTTTGTCATTGAAAAAATGTTTTAACAATTTGCAAATCAAAAAAGATAGAACACTTTGTTTCTTATCGTACCTCAGAATTAATGTATTGCGCCGTTAGGCGTTAGTTTTTCTAGTTTTTAATATTTTAATTGCACACTCACTTAACACTTTGAAAGCATCCTTTTAAGATGTATAAATTTATATTAATATGTGCAATAAATGTGTGATAAATGGGCGCTTGAATGCAAAAAAATTCCTTTAAAATAGTGAAACTTTTAATTTTCTGTAAGTTAACCCGGGCCTAACCGGGCCGGAGCTTTTTAGGCCCGGCCTGCCGCAAGGTTCGGCCCGGCCCGTGCCCCGCCCTGCTGTAGAATCGAAACCCAAAATCTTCCAGGTTTTGATCCCAGTTGCCAGAAATGGTTACCCTATTCGACAACCCAATAAATAACCGTTTTAGTAATGGTCATAAACTAATAAAAAGTTTTTTCAGTGATATTGAAAAGCCGTCTCAAAAATAATCTTTGTTGTTGAACTTACTGCAAAAATTCAATTGTGAACAATAATATAGGCTATTTATTGCATTTTCAGATGGGACCAGAGCTGTGGCAAGGTGGTGTGTTCAGGCAATGTCAGGGTGTGTCGCCTGTGGGATGCGTGGTGCGAGAAGAGCGTTCTGGACTTGAATCTCAGAAGCAAGAACTCTACCGGCAGCATGACCACTTCCATTGCTTGTGATCTCAACTACAATCTGGTCAGCTGTGGTCAGTTACTTATCCTCACTTCATCCCCCAACCAAAACAATCTGATTCATATCAAGCATAAATATTTTTAGGATTTGCCGATGGGACCTTTGCGGTTTACGATGTGCGCTTGCCCCCTACTGAGTGTCAAATAATGCGCCTGAGGGACTTCAACACCCCCATTGTTGGCTCCTTTATATTGCAAGATCAGAGACTGGTGGTTGGGTCACAAGATGGGGATGTAAGGGTGTGGGAACCCAGAATGTACCAAGAAGCTGTAGTCGACTTCAATGTAGGCAATGCCGAAGGCGGTGTGGTCATGCAGATGATGGATATCCAGAAACCGGGACAGGTTAGGTCTTTTTGAGTGTTGAGAACATGTTACCAACGTTCTACCAGCTATCATTTAAAAGATTGCTAGTAGATCAGGAAATACTTCAAAAATATCACTACAGTTATTTTCCGGAAATCCTCAGAATCCTCAGTATAATTTTTTGGCAAAGAGATAGTTCGACGTCCGGCATGACCATGGATTGTCCGACTCATATCATATACTTTTTTTTCTGTTCTGCTAGTTGCTGGGTTTTAGAAGAGGCTCGATGCTCAGAGAGCTTACACTCATTACGATACCCAAATTTACATTAGGTTCAAACACACTAAGAATATATGTTTTTCTATGAAAAAGTTGCAGAGTTGTGAATAAAATAATAGTTACGTTCAAAAATTGCTTTGAAAAGTTGACTTAAATTGTTTTTGAAGAATGGTAGAGTTTTTTTTTGATTCACCCTGTAAATGGAATTTGTTATTTTCGCCCGAAAGCAGGGTACGACATTTGTGCTGTTTTTATTCGAAATGTGCGGCTTTGTGCTAATTTACGGCACAATTGTCGAACCCTGCTCGAAAGTACCGATGTTTTCAAAAGGTGCTTTGGCGTTTGGACCCTTTTCCCAATTTTTAAAATTCTCGCTTTCTCGATTTTTTTTCGCTGTTCGGGACACACACATTTGAACCCCTCCTAACATCCGCTGGCCGACGTTAAAGTCTATATTAGAAAAAATTTAAAAACTGACTGCCCAAAAGGTCAGAAAAAGCCAAAAGTCAATTGTAACATTAGAATTAGCATAATTTTTAGCTAATAGCCTGTGCTCTGGATGATTCAACTGTGCGACTGTTCGATGTGTCGGGCAAAAAGTGTTTGTCCAAGATTCGCTACTCCACCTACCAAACTTCTCCTAGAGGACATGCTAACGATTCTTCTGCATTATGTCTTACAGCCATGCGTTTCCACGAAAGCAAGGTAAAATTTACAAAGATTGATCAGACAACACTGCTATTGTAGCCTTTAGTGTTGGATTTTAAATTGATGTTATAAATGCATACTAGATTTTAGGTGTTGATTGGGATAGCTCTGAATGACAATTCATTTAGTGCCTATGGAGTGCCCTCCCTTTAAAAAGTATCCGTCCAGTTTACACGTGTGCTGTACAAATGTTCTGCTCAGGGCTTTTTTCAATTACTTAATTCAACTTGTAAATACCATCGTTGTGTAGATAAGTGCCTTTTCTCGGAAATATCTCCTCCATCATATTTAACTACAAAACATATTTTAGGGTACAGTCAAACTTCTCTATAACATACTCCTTTGGGACCGGACCCAGGTATAGCTCATAGAGAAGTTTGACTGTAACTCTTCACGCTTTTACACCGACAACATTTTCTGGGGAAATTAAAAGTTCAGTTACAAATTGAAAATGTACTAAACAACCACTGCCACATATATTTTTGATGAAAAACTTGGAGTCCGGTTTTTGTAGAATGTCCTTTCTTATTAAAAAAAGTCATGTAATTGTACTAAATGTCTAACGTATATTGAAAGGCTATGTAAAAATGTAATTTGTGTATTTCCTTTCTTCATAGATATATCGAATGTGTGAGCACGTGGTGCGTACAATTCCTACGTACAATTTCACTTGCATTCGCAAATCAGAATTATTCTGCCATTTTGATCATAACATTTTATTGAAATCAGGGTGGCGCTTTGGGTACTAAATAGCACTTTTGGGGTACTAAATATTACCTGTTACCAATTAGTACTAGGGTACTAATTTAGTACTAAGTACTATTTTAGTATTTTGTACTAATTTAGTACTTAACCAGAATTTGGGTATGCCGCGATGCGGCACCATCGCTGGCGCCGATGACGTGCGTGGGGAACACACGTTACAAAAATGATGCATGCTACCACCAGGATTTGAACCTGTAACCATTGAATTAATCGTTTGGCAAAATGTGGTTTGGCGACATTCATTTTGGCGAGTTAACTATCTGACGACGGATAACCCCACCAAAATACTGCCCCATGCGCCCCTTCGGGGGCGCAGGGGGCTTGGGGTTGAGATGCGCACACCCACATTCCTTAGACATAATTCCGAGCAAGACTCTCGATCAAAAATGCATTTAGAGGTACTTTTTGCCAAGTCCCATGTTGAAAAACAGGGTAAAACAGTCATATGGTCGAGATTTCCATTTTCAGAAAAGTCGATTTTTGGACCATAGGGTATCATGATTTTGGTCAATTTTGGCCGAAATTTTTTTTCTCGAAAAATGGTCTTCCCACACCTAAAAATGTGTTTTCTGTACATATTTCATAGTTTTACGTCGAAAAAAACATCATTTCGGGCAATTTGGGGCGTACCCACTAAAGTGTACTCCTGCCGAAAAAAATGAGTTCGGGAAGTGATTTTGGGTCACTTTTCAAAAAATCCGAGTATGCGGGAAAAAGTACCGTCATGCCTTGTTTTTTTTCATTTCTTACAAGTACCAGTTTACTACCACAATCCGAATGATCATAGTAGTCAGCTAAGTATGGCTGATCCACGAAATTTTTTTTGTAATAGATTTACAGGGTGTTTTGAGAAATTCTGCCTTTTTGAAACGGTCATAACTTTTTTCATAGGTCGTTTTTTCAAAATTCTGTTTTTACAGATCGAATTTTCTCGCCGACAATATTTTTTGGTGTATAATGTCAAAAACACGATTTTCGCTTGACACCCCCTGGTTTCGAAAATTGTGTTTTTGACATTATACACCAAAAAATATTGTCGGCGAGAAAATTCGATCTGTAAAAACAGAATTTTGAAAAACGACCTATAAAAAGTTATGACCGTTTCAAAAAGGCAGAATTTCTTGAAACACCCCGTATAATTGGTCTTTTTGTAAAGAATTATATAAATTATAAGGAACTCCTATAATTTCAAATATATTTCTATAATCCAACCTCAGTTCTACTGGAAAATCCACCAAAAAATGCACCAACCATACCAAGTGGTCGTCCATTTGGTGCATTTTTTTCATTTTTTGGGTTCCGAAAATTTCTTTTTTGTACTAGCTCGAGCATTCTAAAGAAGGTCTGATAATAGTAAAATGCCATTTTGTAGGTTATTTATTGAGTTTTGTAAAATTGCTTAAGTAACACCTTGTTACTTAAAAACCACTTTAAAATTATCGCAATAATTGCAGGAAAATACTTTTTGAAGCCTAAACATAAGAAAAAAAAGTTGCAACAGGTGGACATCCAAATTCACCACTTGTACCTGGATATGAATTGAGTGGACCAATACAGATACCAATACCAACATCAGATGGTTGCACTACCCACCCTAAGACTTGCTGGTCCTACAGACCAGTACTGGTGCTATAAAAACTAGTTTATGACTATTATTCAAGGGAAAATAGCGTCTGCTACCATCAAAATTCAAACCTAAAAATTACCTAAAAATTCGGTTGGGGAATTCGCCTTAGGGTGTATTTGCCGCGGGGGAATTTACGGAAGGAGGGAATTTACCTCGGGGAATTTACCTGGTAGAAAAAAGGATGCAGTTGACTATCTCGCCTGGAAATTTTCGGTGAAACCTAGATAGATAAGACCAAGTTCAACAGACCTCGATATAAAATAATAATTCGACACAACATAACTTCGCTATAACATGATTTTTAGCCGGGGTTGGTGCAAACCGGATAAGTACCCATATTTGTAAACACACAAAAAGAATAATAAAATGTTATAGGGTTGTCGAATGCAAATATTTACGCAAATATTTGCAAAGATTTATGAAATGTTTGCGCTGAACAAAAAAATGCAAATATTTAAATCGATAATATTCAATTCAGCCCCTTCATTTTGACTTATTTTTGCGTCAAGTTTGACTTCTTTTGTGCAAATTTTTGACTTCGCATTGCAACCAATGTTAGCTTTTGACAAACGTTGGCTCAAACGTTAGATTTTACCGATTAATAATCAGCGATTACCTGCCATTGAAGATGTTGAATGCTTTGTTTTCTTGTTAATTTATTGTTTCAATTTAAGAGCAAGATGCCTGGTAAAGCAAAACATTGGAGCTGGCAAATTTTCGATTCGAGCGAAGAAGTGGTGAATGGCAAAAAGAAGGTCATAGCGACGTGCAA
This sequence comes from Ditylenchus weischeri, assembly GCA_029231635.1. NCBI lineage: Eukaryota > Metazoa > Nematoda > Chromadorea > Rhabditida > Anguinidae > Ditylenchus > Ditylenchus weischeri. The sequence continues at coordinate 215,347 of JAMRYI010000176.1, read as the reverse complement.
ATTTTGTCCTGCGCACTACAATAGAAATGCAACTGAAATGGCCTATCATCTTACGGTAGATCTGGTTGCTGTGATTTTTTTGTTATTTATTTTGCTTCAGCATCAATGCAAGAAGATCGGAGAATAAATGCGAAAGAACATTAACAGGCTGGCGGGGATCAAGCAGAAATCGGAAGAGCCTCCATCGAAAATGGCCAAGAAAACTGAATCGTCGACGCCGTGCATCTCAAACTACTTCGATCGGGTGACAGAAGGAGAGCAAGCCGAACTGGACATCTTACTGACAAGGGTCAGCTTAATTAGTTAGTTACTTATGATTAATTATGACAATAGTTTCAAGCGTTAGCTACCGGAAACATTGCAGCCAACTTCCTCGAAAATCCATTCTTCCAACAATTTGTGTCCAAACTTCGTCCATCTTACAAGCTGCCAACGCGTAACTACCGGTATCTGAAAGTCCTTATACCAGCAGAGCTCGAACGGGTGAAAAGCAATTTGGGAGGCAGCCACAAGCAAGTACTTACCTGAAAAAAAAAGGTATCTCGCTTGCTTGTATAACACTGCATGTTTTAGAAAGAAGACTCCGTCGCTCGTGCTTAAGGGTATACAAATGACAACTGTGGGTCACTCAAAATTGTTTCAATTGCCAGAGGAAGGGCGCTGGTCAACATTCTCGACTCTTATCTCTCATGTGGTCTCGTACAAAAATTCTCTCAAAAGCGCCGTATGGAATTCTAGCATCACCTGTGTCCCCGCTCTCTCCATTCAAGTGAAGGATCTCCAACAGCTGCTTACTCGGAATGGAATGTTTTGGAATCGGATCAAGAGGATCGATGCTCTTCTCTCGCCATTAGCCGAATCAATCAAAGCAATTGAGGGAGCCAAAGTCAATGCACGAACCGCGTACAAGTCTATCAAGAGTGTTTCGGTCAAGCTGAAAAAGCGATTGGACATTTAGATGGATACCTGCAGCCACAACTACTACAAGAAATAATTTGATTTGCTTATTTTCATTATTGTTATTGATCTTTCAGATCCTCAACGAGCGACGGGAATTTGGGCACACCGATGTTACATACCTTATTGACTTACTGGAGCCAAGTGATCGTGGTGCTAATTCGAGCGAAGATCAAGTGCAGGCTGCAATAGAGCTATTGTCCAAAAAGATCCTTAAGAATCCGGTCTTTGCCACCAAAGAGAATGAGATAAGTAGCAAAAGTTAAATATCTTCTTGCTTAATGACTGAATGTTTAGATAATGATTGAACTGGCGCAGTGGAAGGCAAGGACGGGCAAATTTGCAGAGCTGGGATACATTCCTGGGATACATTGAAAGCAACGCCGCCGATTGATGGACTGAGCTTCTGGACTGGTTTCTACTCCGACTCAGCTTTCTCACTGGTATACAAAGCGCGTCAAGCCGTCCAAATAACTGCTGCTTCGTGCGAGAGAAATTGGTCGATCCGTACAGCTATCCACACCAAAGTGCGCAACCGGTAAGTAACTTTGAATTATAATTTGGGGTTTCTAAATTTATTATTCTAGACTTGATGTGGAAACCGCCTCAAAGCTTACGTTTATCAAGCACAACCTATTGCTCGAGCATGCGAATCTCTTCAAAAATCGAAAGCGGGATGAATTGGAAGGGTCGGAAAGCGAAGAAGAATCAGAAGATGCGGAGGAAAATGGTGAATTTGATAATTTGTTCGAGGAAGGATAGTTTGTTTGATTGTTTTGGTGTTATGAATAAAGAATTGGCTGTATTGAGTGTTGTCGGACATTTTACTAAATATTTGCGAAATATTTGCAAATATTTTAATATTTGCGCCATTTTAAATATTTGCAAATTTAAACAACCCTAAAATGTTATAAGTTGTGGTATTATAATTATGTTATTATAATTAAAAATGTCGATCCACTGCATGTATTGGTTAGAGTATCGAATCGCTGTACCGAATCGGTATATCGAATCAGTTTTTGTATCGATCCGCCCTAGAGTTTTTTTTTGAATGCGAAATTGAGTTTCGACAAAAAAACTAAATGTCATATTCACAAAATAGGCTTGAAGCGCATTAATTAATTGATTTGTTATCTCACCCACGACGACTTTGAACCAATTAACTAAACGAATTCCGTACAAAAACATTAAGTTATATCCAGACCATTTAACTGTTCAAAGAAAATTGAAACCCCGTAATCGAAAACCAGGTTTTGTGAAATATAAACCCGAGTTGAATCAAATTAACAAATTAAGACTAACTCTAGTAAAAATTTGGGTAAAAGGACAACTGCCGACGCCCAACTGTCGACGAATTTGATTTTTTTTTTTTTCGAAAATCACTCTGTCTTTCCGTCATATTCCTTTTGCCGATGTGTTTGTGTTCCGATTTGTTCATGACGTCTTTCTTTTCAGATGGCAGCGATAGAGTTTACTTACAGCCAGCGCGTCGGCAGTAAAAGAATGGCAGTAAATGGCTGAATAATATTGACTTCTCCTTGTTGTGTTACGAATGAAAATACAGTCGACTCTCGTTATAACGACGCTCGATATAACGACCCGCTCGATATAACGACCCAATAAAACTCATTTGGTTGGTCCAAGTGTATTTTATAGCTCGATATAACGACTCTCGATGTAACGACTCTCGTTATAACGACCCATTTTTAGCCGGCCCCTTGCGGGTCGTTATAACGAGAGTCGACTGTAAACTTCTGATACCATTGAGCGTTGATACGCATTTGGGCCCACCGCATTTGGGCTCCAATTCGAAAATTCAATATTTTTAAATTCTAAATTGAAATTTCTCTCTAAATTTTATTGTCCTATTTATTTCGCTGCACTTTGCATGCTATTATCAATTAAGTTTGTAAGGGATTGAACAAAGTTTTGATAACTGGGCCTTCCGCACTAAGAATCTCTGGTACCAAGGCATCCAAAAGGTGAAATTAAGGTGTCCAGGTATTATTAGTCAAGCGATCGCACTGAGATAGGGCTATATAAGTAAGGGTACCTGGTGTTACCTAGTTATTTGGGTTAGCAACTTAGTTGTTACGTATTTCCTTAATGGTTATAGCAACCTCCTTGAAATTGTGTGTAAAAGTCTATCCATTTCGAACGTCTAACATAGATTTTCCTTTTACCCTGTAATTTTTTTTAAATATCGAAGTTACTTTCAAATACTTTACATAAACCTTTGATTGATAAACTTTCAATTTATTTTACCGTAAATCTTGAATGAAATTTAAAAATTCGTCGGCAGTTGGGCGTCGGCAGTTCGGGTTGTCGGCAGTTAGGCGTTGGCAGTTGGAATCGTCGGCAGTTGACACTCGTTAAAAATTTGCACGATTTGCTCGCCATGGTGTATCTTTCTTGTGCATAAAATTCTGATACTTTCTGTAAATACTCTGTTACGCCGATAATTGTAAAATGTTTCTATTGTCACTTCCATTATTGTTGTATGGTTGAACCGCGTTAAGCGGCCATTCGCTAAAGTGAGCTAGCCTGGCCGCTTATTAAAGGACCCTGTCTCTTCCTTATCATGGCAATTTCAAATGTTTGAATGCGCGCGGGACCACATAGATTTTGTCAATAATGTTTTCGAATCAATTTTTTGTTTGCATTTTGAATTTTAAACGCTATATTGTGGTTGATATAAGTCTCACTATGAAAGTGACAAGTGCGGAGAAGTGCAAGTCGAATTACTTTTCCGATCTGGCATTGTCAAGCAGCGTTGGGTTCGACTAGTCAATGGTTCTAAGTTTTGAACAAATTTACAAATTTATTTTCTAAACAATAAAAGCAATCAAAAAACAATTCGAAAATATTATTGACAAAATGCGTGTGGTCCCGCGCGCATTCAAATCTTTGAAATTTTCATGATAAGGAAGAGACAGGGTCCTTTAAGCGGCGACTTATTGAAGTCTATCGAGTGCAAAACCAACCAAATTGGCTGTAAGTATAGTTGGGGGCCAAAATTATTAGCCTTCAAGATTAGGGATGTCGACATATCGAGCCGAGTCGAAAATGTTCGACATGTCGTGTCGATATGTCGAAAAATTTCGACATTTCGACAGGAAATGTCGAAGTCGACATGTCGTGTCGACAACCCTATTCAAGATCTTTGAGAGACCAAGATTTTTTCATTAATCCCACAAAATCTTGCTAAAATATATTTTTTAATTTGTTTGAAAAATATTGAGGGTGAAGAAGATTTCAAATCTTGAGGGGGTCAATGGCCGATTTTCCAATATAAACATTGATACTAGAGAGTTTTATTGCAAATATCTTGAGGGGCCCAGGAAAATCTTGGAATTCAATAATTTTGAAGGGAGTTCAAGATTCGGGGCTCAATGAAAATGTTGAAGACTATGCCCCCGACTATACTGACAACCATCAAACTTCGCCTGTCCGCCTAGCGTGGTTCGACTGCATGTTGTATAGTTTACAGATAGGATGTAATAATAATAAACAATATTTCATTTCCATCGTATCGTCACTCAACAAAAAACGGAATATCTTATAATAACCATACGTTACTTGTTCATACTTGAAAGAACACTTAAAAAATGATGTTTACAATAATAATTTAGTTGCAAATGGCCATCGTATGTGCAAGATACAAGGTGCTGTTCCAATGTGTTAGAATTCAATTGGGGTCTTTCAGCTTATGCTCTTCCTCCACCACCTCCTCGTCCAACATATGGCAAGAGAATCAAGCAACAACAGAAGATAAAACGTCCGGAGAACAAACTATACTCAAAACTGGAAGAGGAATCAAAGTTGCGGTCAGTTGTTTTGCATGAGGTATTCGTGGTTGTGACCGTTTTGTAGCTTTCAGGTGATCGGATGTCCGAATTCAGGCAAATCTTCGTTGGTGAGAACATTAGTTTCTTCAGGTTTTTAAATGTTGCTTTTTGTTTAGACAAATCTTTTAATCAGAGCCAAAGTTTGCGCCGTCAGCAAGATGGTGGACACAACAACATCGGTGAGTAAATTTTTAGTCGCTATACTTTGCCCATTCCACCTCTGAAGTGTATAGCTTTTTCCCAAAAGGTGCTTCCCAATGGAAGTTCCAAAAAACTTTAAATAGAAAAACTACTATGTTTACGTCAAAATTCTGATTTTTTTTTAATTCAAGTTTTCTCAAGTTGCTGCCCAAACATGTTTGATCAAATTTCTGATCTTTACTGGCTGGGTCATTCTTTTGAAGTACATTGTGAATATTTCAATTTTGCAGAACATGACCACATTTCTGACGGAAAATATTACCAATGCACCGACTCTTTCGAAATGCCAGCTGGTGGTGGTGGACAGTCCTGGAATCGTAGGTTTGAAGCATGCCAGAGAGGTAATTGGAACTCATTCCGACGCCCATATTCTTTCTGATCCTGAAAATGCAGTCAAATATGCAGATCACATTCTCGTTGTTCATGTAAGTGTCATCTAATCTTTTGATCACGCTGATTTTAAACTATGAATCTTCAGGACGTCACAATGGGAGGGGAGTACTTGCAGCACAGGATTCTCCACATTCTCCACCGATATGCTCATATTCCTGCGTCGCTGGTGCTCAACAAGATTGATCTGATCGATAGACAAATAGACTTACTTAAGCTGGCGGAAGTTCTTACAATGGGTAGGAGAATTTTTTTAGTGATAATTTCTTGTAAACCGGTGCTTTTAAAAAACTGCCAAATCGAAAAAACTCGCGTTGAGCGTCGTCAGACTGTGCCTGGCGCCGATTAAGCGAGGGTCAAAAACCATCAAGCGTGAAAAATTTGTATCGTTATTTTGCAGGTTCGATCGATGGGTCGCCAATACTGAAAACAGGCGTTTCATTTGGTCGCATGGGCAGCGCATTAACCCCGAAAGACAATAATGATGCCTTGTCGGGAGAAGGAATCAGAATACATCCAACCGGTACTGAAGAAATGGACCAGGACTGGCACAATGCTTACAGGTGAGAAATTTGTGTTCTGGAATGCTTCTATGTCTAATTACCTGTTTCAGCAAGCTGCTGCAGAAGCCGACTCACAAGTGCAGCTGGTCGGAAACAAAGTTAGTTGAATTCACACCGTTTTTTCTAAAGCAAGTGATTTTTCAGGAAATTATTTGCTCAACAAGTAGGATGGCCACACTTTAAGTATGTGATTTCACTCGTCTTCTTCGTTTATTATTTATTTGTTTTTTTTTATATTTATTTTTTTTAAATATAATATTTATTTGCTGAATGAAAGACCAAACTAAATTTTCGTCGCTAATGTGCGCTTTCGCATAAAGCTGAACCTCGATATAACATAACTCGATATAACACAATATTCGCGGTACAATTTCGGTATACCCCCAGCACTCGAGTTCAGTACAGGGTGAGTATAAAGAAGAGGAGGAGCAATACAAAAGAGGAATAATAATTTCAGGTTTAGCCAAGATTTTCTAACACTTTTAAACGGTCATAACTTTTTTTAAAGGCCGTTTTTTGAATTTCTGTGAACGCAGATCGACTCAGTTTTTAACGACAATTTTTTTGGTATATAAGGTCAAAATCACGATTTTCGCTTGATCCCCCCTGTTGTTTAGTTCCTGGTCTGTAGGTGGCCTTTGGATGGATAAGGAAAATTAAAAAAATCGATGTCCAATTTTTTGGCACGCCAAAGATTGGGCCATTTCAAATTGGGCCCAGTCAAATTGGGCCCCTTCAAATTGGGCCAAAATCAAATTGGGACAATTCAAATTGGGCCAATTCAAATTGGGCCAATTCAAATTGGGCCAAATTCAAATTGGGCCCCTTCAAATTGGGTCATTTCATTTAATTTTTTTAGTAACGAAAATTAAATACTTTTTCCTCTTATGGAGAGTCTTAAGAGTATCTTCTTTAAATGTGATAGTATTCTAATACAGCCGACTTTCGATTAATCGACTCTGGCCAGCAAAAGGATTCAAAAAAATTTATCTTAATAAATTGGCACTTTTTTCTGTCATCAGAGGATGGCCCGATTTGAATGGGCCTAATTTAAATTTGGCCCAATTTGAATTTGGCCCAATTTGAATGGGCCCAATTTGACTGGGCCCAATTTGACTGGGCCCAATTTGAAATGGCCCAATCTTTGGCGTGCCAATTTTTCGCCCACTTTTTTAGCGACCAAAAACGTTTGACAATAGAAATTACCGCCACTTGCACAAGTAAAACCACGAGTTAGTGTTTAATCAGCTAACGTTTCTTTTTTTAAATGCAAAAAGTCACTGAAAGGCAAAAAGTGATTTTTCGAAAAAAATCTCCGTGGTCCTTGCCCCTGTTGTTTTGTAAAATTCAATAAACGACGTAAAAAAATCAAGGCGAACCAAGGCAATTTTTTCGAAAAAATCACTTTTTGCCTTTTTGTTAAAAGGATAAATGCTATCACACATGGCTGAGAAATACCAATAGGATTCGCCACTTAAAGCAGTGGCACACGAAAAAAGTTTAAAAAAAGCGCCTGTAAAGCGCTTTTCTAATTTGTGATTTTAATATCATGGTGAGGGATAGTGTGTATTAAAAGACATAATTTTTGTAAAAATAAACCATCGTATGGCCATGCCAGAGTTATTGAGTCACATACCTATTTTATCAAAAGCTTATTAAGTTTTTAGCACTAAAATATAGATTATTACGTTGAAATTCGAAAAAATGCTAGAGATTTTACGCCCCAAAGGACGTTTGAAAACTCCATATAATGTCCTGAAAAGTGTCATGCACCCGATTTTTTTGAAAACAATCATAACCAGACATCAGAAGGCGAAAAAAGTCAGAAAACCAGAAATCGGTCAATATTTCTTTCCTCTATTTTTCCATATTTTATTTACAAGTTGTGTTTAAAAATGATTCTCCGGCTCTCATTTATCTGACAAGATCATCAGCGCGAGGTTCAACAGATACTGTAGTTGAGTTGCAGGTCAAAGCCTGCCCGAAACCTGCCTTTTGTAAAAAAACCCGTCGATTCTGGGTTTTTCTTCAATTGTTTCGATTGACACTTGCTGACTTTTTTCTACAAATGCACAAATGCACATGTGTAGCCACAACTCTAGGCTATCTTCAGGTATGTGATACAGAAAAACGTATGCTTAAAGGGGCTCCCCAGATCAGCTGTGTAGGAAAAAGTGGCTTCGGTGGCGCGGTGGATAAGCGTTTGTGTTTTATGGCCCAAAATCGTGCGCAGCTTTTTTTTACAATTCGGTTTAACACTAGAACGGGTATTTGTACTGAAGTCAGCGTCTTGTTCAGAACTCTATGCTGATCATTTCTACGCCGTTCCTTTTTGGGAAAAAATAAAATAATAACCTAGGTGGTACCCAGATAGTTGTGCCAAAATGATAGTCATTAAATGTTGAAATGCAAGTATCAGTATCTAAATGGTGGTTACATGTTGGTACCCAGATAGTGGTACCCAGGTGGTGGTACAAAATTTTAATAAGAACTCGATGAACATAAATATAGTAGGATTTCATCTATACTCATTGAATAAACCTCGATATAACATAATTCTCTACAACATAACCAATTTTTAGCCGGCCCCTTGAGTTATGTTATAGCGAGGTTCGACTATATTTGTACATTTATTTTAAGGTCAGTCTTCTTCGTGAGCTGTAGAAAGGGATATGGCGCTGATGAACTGCGAGAGTATCTGAAAGGACTGTCTAATGAAACCACATGGAAGTATTCTGAAGATATGAATTCGTCCAGGGTAAGCTGGTCAAATTTTAAGAGTGTAAATGGTTTAATCATCAAATGCATTTTAGAAGATGGAGAGAAATATGGTATTTTCAAGGTTTTCGTGAAGATTTAACTTACATTTTTGTGTTTTAGGTGGAGCACGTTCGTTCTGAATTTCTGGACAGTTTACCAACCTATATAGCTTACTCTTTGGTAGAAGTTTTTCACAGCTTTGTTGACTTGACCTTAAGTTTTATTACAGACATTCGTAATCGTAGAATTTGAGCAGCTTGAAGGAATAGACAAGCCCACTATTAGATTTATGTTGGATGTTAAGTGTGGTAAGCTTATTTGTGAGACTGACTGCTCTGCTCTATTTAAATACAGTCGACCCTCGATAGTGCATCCCTAGCTGGATGCAGTGTAGAGCGGACGCAATATAAAGGTTCGTGGTCAAATTATTGGCGTTCAGACGCATTAAAGAGCTTCATAAAAATGGAGAAAGAAAAATAGAGAAAGCAGAGAAAAATAAGTTATTATTTATTGCTTATGATCATAGTGACCGCGATAAGCGAAAATTGGACGGCGTCCCGTCCGCCGTCTTGACGTTTTTTGCCGGCCGTCCACCGGCCGTCCAAAGTCAAATTTTTTTCGCCCGTCTTCGACCGGCTGTTCTTATTGCAGTGTGCATGTATTCTGGATTAGTTATCAGTGGTTACACATTTATTATTGACGTTTAAAGTTTAGTTTAAAAACGATTGTTTAAGTGCCTTGTTCAATAAAAATTTACATTAAAAGATGGAAGTTTTCAAAATTGTTATTGCGATATACTACTTATCACCTTGCAGTCAATTTTTTCCCCACCGTCCGATCTGCCGGCCGTCTTTATTTTTTTCACCGGCCGTCCACCGTCCCGTCCTGACTTTTCACGACCGGCCGTCTTTTCGAAAAAAAAATAATCACCGGCCGTCCGCCGGCCGTCCTTAAAAAAAAAATTCGCCGGCCTGCGGCCGTCTAATTTTTTATTTTTGGACGGCGGCCGTCCGACCGTCTCACTTTTCGGCGCCGTCCGGACGGAGACGGGGACGGGACGGGCCCGGAGGACGGCGCGGTCACTATGCTTATGATCTCGGAATATTATCGCAATTCGAAAAATTCGTATTTTTGAATTGATTTTTTCCATTTTTTTGAGAGGACGCGATGTGGAACGACTATTACTCAGTCGGAATTGGACCTAGCCGTACGCAATATAAAGAGTCGATCATGAGGAAAATCGTTATTAACCAGCCAAATAGAAAAAAAACGCGGACACAGTATCGAGCTGGACGCTATATCGAGCGATGCACTGTCGACTGTAGAGTCGACTGTATTACCAACTTTTAATTTCAGACAAAAAGCGTTGGACTAAGTTAATCCTCCGCGTCGTTGATCGAATTGAGCGCAAGTTGGTGGAGCATTTTTCAGCCCTGTTCAAAGCAAATGTCAAACTCCGCTTGTTCGTCAAGCACAATGGACAGCTGATTACATTGGAGAAAAGACCAGATCCTAGTCCTAATAAATGTCCTGAAAAGTAATGTTTATTTGTATGTGTAATAATTATTGTTGTTGTTTTGCCAAATGAATATGTTCGATTTTGAGTGGGTGGTTTTTACGTTGATGTGGAGTTGGAGATTGTAGTAGTGGGGGTTTAAGAATTTGGATACAGACAATAATTCCTGGCGCCGATAGTTCCGGGGGAAATAGTTCCGGGGAAAAGGGAAAATAGTTTCCGGTCTGTGAAAAGTGACGGATAGTTGCTGACGGCCAATAACTCCCAGCGCCGATAGTTCCGGCCCTGCATATAAGGTACAATTGTTCCCGGTTCATATTAGAATACTATTTTTACCCTGCTCACATAGTAGATAAAACATTTTGTGACTTCAGATTTCAATTTATCGAACTATAACTGGCTTATGACTGTTTCATCTGCGCCCAACACATTTGCTGCCACTTCTTTGCGCCTGCTATACTTTCTTCTGTCTTCTAGTCCCGTGCACGTTAGTCCGGGTCATTTTGTTCCTGAAAGAGACGATTTAAAATTTTCCAGCAGGTTTGAATCGTGGTGGCAGCAAAAATCATTTTTTCTTGATAAATAGCCTCGACGATGTCGGTGTACGGCTAGCTAACCCCGCGCCAGTTCGCCCCATTTTTGTTTTGGCTTCAGTTAAGGCGAAGACTAGGCCAGCGTATGTTAGGACAGACCCCAACATGTTCACTAAAATACAAAAAGATAAAAAAAACCATGTTTGGGGGCACGCTCATTATAAAAACAGCCCTTTTAAAGATACCCTCCCATGTATACCTAGGTACTGCTCTTTAAGTATAACATCTTAGATACTACCGTCTCCTTTTCACTGGTTAATTACCTGAGTACAGCACCCCAGTAACCATAAAGCCTGTGCTATCCTTCGGAGGAGTTATTTGAAGGGCAGGCGAATCCCTCACAGCGTGTCAAGCGTTAACTACAAGTTCAAATTCAGTTTGAAATTATTGGTTTCGCGTCGAGACCAAACGACAACTGTTGGATCCCAAATTTTCATTTTTTCAATCAAAGTTTCAATCAGTGTTTCCGAAAATAACACTTAACACTTTGCATTTATCACTTAACACATACCTTTTTTCATATACAGGGTGTTTCAAATTTTTCTGACACTTTTAAGCGGTCATAACTTTTTTAAAGGCCGTTTATTGAATTTTTGTGAACTTTTTTGATGACAATTTTTTAGTATATAAGGTCAAAACAACGATTTTCGCTTGGACTCCTCTGTTGTTTGGCTCCTGGTCTGTAGGTGGCCTTTGGATGGGTAACGCCAAAACAACAACTGGTTTCAATGTTTAATTTTAGAAATATTATTATAGGGAAAGACTTATTATTGTCGCCGAAAAACTTATTTTTGTCGCCGAAAGGGTTTTTTCTTTATCGAAAAATTTTTTTGTTTAAGACAAAAAATTATTTTAGTTTTTTAATTATTTTTAGAAAATTTTTTGGAATAAAGATAAATCACTTTCGGCGACAAAAGTCGGTTCTTCGACGACAAAAATCAGTTTTTCGGCGACAACTTTTTTTGGCGACAAAATTAAGTCTTTCGGCGACAATAATAAGTTTTCCCCATTATTATATCAATCAAAGACTAAGTTCCTGCTTAATCGTTATGTTTTTTTCTTCGTTATACATTCAAATTTTGTGTATTTCCTCAACTCTATTTTGAATTTCATAGGGACTTTTGAATTTTTTAGACAGTTTCCGAAGGTTAATGACAAAAATAATGCCAAATGTGTACTCAGTATGTAAAATAAGGTCTAGGAGCCGTGTTTAGAATACAAAAAAGTGTAAACGAAAATTCGCCTCGCCCTGGGCCATGTTTTTCAATTCAAGTTGAAAACATCCACCCGGACCTCCACCTGGGTTTAATTTTGCCACTTTTATGAACGATATGTCAAATCTTTCAGATGTTTTTAAAATTGAATTCTACCTGAATATTCATTTCATGGAATTGTGATGCGTAATATAAAAACTTTCTAATCAGCCGAGGTTGATGTCGCGGTGCAGGTGCGGGTGAACGCACTGGTCGAGGTGTAGTGGTAGGTTAATGCAAGAACATATCCACATCTACCTAAACTTACACCTACTCCTGTCACTGTAAGAACATGACATCGACCTCGACTCACACTTGCACCTAGGGTGGGTCATTTGACCAAGTGCAGTCGCGCGGTCGCGGTCTTTTTACAGAAAGTGGATTGCGATCGCGGTCGCGGTCGCGGTCTTTCATAGGCTCGAGATGCGGTCGACCGCGCGGTCGTGCAGTCTTTCTTTGGTGACTGAGATAACTCAATAGAATTCCAGTCAATATGCAGCCAAATATCAATCATATTAGTTATTTGAAATAATATCTTTATTCACCAACAGAAACAATATCAATAATGAAACTGAAGGCTTTTCAGGTTCTTGTTGAGGAAGGCAGGTTGTTTTCAGCTATGAAATACACAATTTTTCGGTCCAGTGGCACTAGGTCTCCCGAATATTGATACTGAAATTTATTTTCAAGCTAAATACTACCTATTGGTTTGACGAAGACATCCAAGCTTCCCTTTTGGCTCTCAAATTTCTCCTTCTGCTTAGCCTCCATTTCTTTGAACTTTGCGTCATATTCGGAATGAGTAGGGAGGTGAGTCCTTAGTCGCGCTGTACTTGGATGGCTCAACTTAAGCGTGGCCTTGCCTTTATCGCACGCATTGCATCTGACTTCGGTTTTCGACCCCGGAACTCTGGTGAAGTGAGACCCGCATCCTGCAGCTTCGTTAAGTGGCTCTAGTAAAGAATCGGTTGCAAAAAAAAGTGCTTGGTCCCCCCTGTGGTTTTTTTGTGAAAAACAGCTTGGTCCCCCCTGTTATTTTTTTTTGATTTTTTGAAAAATATTAGTTTCGCAGCGATTATTTTTTTGCCAAATAATGTTTCAGTACAATGCATTTAAAATTTTTAATTTGTCTATATTTGTCTGTTTGTTTTGTCTGTGTTATCTTTGCATTTTAATCATTCTGATTTCAGACATAGAATCGTTCATATTTATATAATGTTTTTATTTACAGACAATGAAGCTATCTCTAGTTGATGAACAAGCTTTACGGCAAACAATCGATTTCAAATCAGTGCGTCTAGCGAATTCGAGGAACTAGTGAAGTGCTGAAATCTTCTTATGTCGCAGAAGCTGTCTTCAAGCAAAATTGCAACGCTGACAACAAGAATATCTTTGAATCCTTCTTCGAAAGAGTGTCTATGATCCATAGAATCGACAATTATGAAAGTTAAATTATGTTATATGTGTTCTTGTGATCATGTGTTTATAAATCAAAAAAATAAATTTTTCAATAAAAATATTTTCAAAAAACAACAGGGGGGACCAAGCTGTTTTTACAAAAAAAACCACAGGGGGGACCAAGCACTTTTTTGCAACCGATTCTTTACTAGCGCCATATAAGTTTGAGATCCCAAAACAGCGACATTCTGAAGATTACAAGATATTGATCGAGTCTCGCTTCAGCGGCGAATTTTGAACTTATTCGAAATTAGAGGGCAAGACAGAAAAAAACCGCAAAGACCGCAAGAGCTGCTGCGGTCGTGCGGTCTTTGTCTGGCATCGAATGCGGTTTTGCGGTCGCGGTCGTGAGCCCAGAATATGGTGCGGTCCTGCGGTCTTTGCGGTCGCGGTCGACCGCAGCAGACCCACCCTACTTGCACCTCACCTGCTCATTGTAAGAGCATTAAAAGACATCTACCTCGATCAAGGAGTGTGAACTAGAGTAATACCTTTTCTACAATGTTTCTACCGTGTTCTGAGAATTTTCGCAAAAATATGCTCTTCGCGAAAAAATTGAATTGAGTGACCAAGGTCACATTTTAGGCGCCAAAGTCACCTTTGTTCCAGAGGCACATTTCAGCTCACAATGCATGGTAAAAACACCATAGAAAAAGTATTAGACTATATTTGCAAAAAATTGATTTTTAAAGTGCTTGGTAACCTTTGTGGATCAGCCGCATAAGACGTGGATTAGCTAAAAAGACGTGAACCAGCTGCAAAAAAGGTTTTTATTATGAAGCGAGACAAAAGTCGCGAGAAAAATTTCAATCGCTTGGTAAGCATAATTTTTTATTTCACTTTTTAGGTATTTTTTACTCAAACTGATCAGCAGAATCTAGCAAACATTTAAGCATCAAAAGTTTTTTAAATACTTAGAAATAGTTGGTAAAAAGTCTCGTGACTCCGACTCTCTGACCTGCGAGACATCTGTTATAAAGTCACGAGACAAGCTTCAATCACAATTTTTATTAAAAATAAAAAAAAACTTTTAATGTGAAAATGTTAGCTAGATCACAGCCCCCAAAATTCAAAATCATAATCACTTTAAAATAAGCAGAACACCAAGAAATTTAAAATATAGATTTTTTGCAGATGTGGTTTTTTCACATGTTTTGGGACAAATCGAGGTCTGTTGTTGACTTCTGTCACGGAAGTTCGTTGCCAAACTAAAAGCAATTTTTAGGGTTGTAGACTCGACGCGTCGATTTCGACTTTTCACGTCGAAAGTCGAGAAAATTTTGACTTTCGACGTTCGACTCGACGCGTCGGGTCGAAAATTTCGACTTTGACGCGTCGGATTGAAAATTTTGACTTTCGACGCGACGCTTCGATTCGGGAACTTTAACTTTATGTGTTCGAATCGCAAATCTACTCTTTCAAATTTGAAATGAAAGTAATAGAATTTTTTGCAATTGGTCTATCATTTTTCTTATAGCCAACAATGTCTGCAGTGTGGAAATTTTTCAAGAAATCCTCCGATAAGGCTACATGTGTGTGCTGTGATGAGATCAAGCTTAGCAAGAGTGGATCTACTACCCGTTTCTCTGATCACCTGAATTCTGCTAGGTATTTGCATAATACAGTTAGATAAAACATTTTCAACAATAAATTGTAGGCACAAAAAGTTATGGAGAGGAAAGAAGCGGGACCAAGCGAACCAAAGAAAGCAAAAATCGGACCAATCAACTTTTTATTCAGTCCTAACTTCAGCAAGCAACAAGCTAAGAGCTAATTAGCGACATGATTGAATTCATTGTGGATTCAAATCTGCCCTTTTCAATTGCCGAGTCTTCTTTCTTGCGACGTTTAGTCAAGCGAAACTATGGGCAAGCAAAGGTAGTAAAATTTTTGTGTTTCAATGAAGTCTCAGTGCGGAAATTCCGTCAAAAGCAGCAAAGTGCGTCCAAGATCTACGCTCTTTTGTTTGTGGCCAGATAATTTCTCTTACATTGGATGAATTCTCTCATAAGGAACACTCACTGCTTTGGTAAGCTAGAAGAAACTGATTTTACTTTTCGCTCATTTATTTGCTGATTTAGTATGACTGGCTCCTATCTATCTGAATCGTTCCAGTTTTGTTCAAAAGTCTTAGCCGTTGAAACGTTCCTGGATAAGCACAGTGGGGACAATATTGCTGACAAAATTATCTCGATTCTAACAAATATCTGTATCCAAAAAGATAATGTGGTGGCTGCTACTCGGGATGGTGCTCCAAATCTTGCAGAAACAAAAGGAGGTGGCTGTGCCAAGGCAAACATTGAGAGGTTAGATATGGATAACATTCTGACGCCTTTAAATCTTCTTTGATATTGTTTTAGCTACCACTGTTTCTGCCACATGCTTCATTTAGTGGTTTAGGATGGAATTAACAATGCGTCAATTGTATCAGACGTAGTCGAAAAGGCAAGCAAAAATGGAATTGGGTTTCATCGTGCACCAACAGCAATGGCTGCTTTTCGTAAAATTCAAGGTGACGCCTCAACTACTTTGACAATGGTATAGATGAATATTGGTCAATGTTGTCGGCAAAAAAAATATCGGTCAATGTTGATCGGTTTCTTCAAATTTTGAAGAAAGCCAGCGAAAGAAACGATGAAAAACCGAAAGATATTATCAACATTTTGTAGAATCCGATGTTTGAATGTTGGTATCTGAGTGTAGTACAATAAAGTTATTCAGTGTGATTCTGGTTTTACATTTTTAACTGGACCGCTCGAGTCGAAGTTTTCGACTTTCGACGCGTCGAGTCAAAATTTTCGACGTTCGACTCGACGCGTCGGGTCGAAATTTTCGACAGGTCGACAACCCTAGTTATTTTCTACGAAAAATATTGCAGAAGAGAAGATAAAATGAAGTGTGTTCAAAAATTGCTTTGAGAAATTGATTTAAATTGTTTTTGCAAAGTGGTCAAGTTTTTTTCGACACACCCTGTATACCTCAGTACTTTCTACAAATGTACGAAAGGCAATCAATCATTTTATTTTTGAAACACAAGCCATTAATTTTGACTAGCATTAGTACTCGTAAAATTTTACATTTAGAGATCAATCGTAGAACACCAGTAGGAATATTCGAAAAACCAAATCCTTATTTATTATCTTTAGTTTTGCTGGGCAGTAGGGCGACGTCTACTCCGGCATAAGATTTTGCCCTTTGCACTCTGGGCACACCTCCGGTTTGAGCCACAGAAGAGCATTTTCGGCCGGGCTGAGGGCAGTATGGTCTGGTTCTAGCATTTATTGTTAGCAATCTTTCTTCGGTATTGTGCATCCTGCTGTTTTCCGAAGCCTTGCGATTGGCGGATGAGATCAGGAACATAGCTGCTGCTGTGGCAGCTGAGTCCGGACCCATAAGTGAACTAAATAAGTACATTTTGAGTTATAAATTATTTTCAGTTGTTGAAATATGGCTATTTTGTGTAGACCACCTATAAAAATAAAATTGCTCGATAAAAGCTAATCATATCTCTACAAAAAATTGTTTTCACATGTTTTTGGGTGTTCTGTTCTAAAAAGTGACTTTCCTGAAAAAATCTTATAAGTTTATATGCTTTACAGTTTTCGTGATCTAAATTTAAATGGTCCAGTATGTTTTCTAAATCATTCAATCATTCATAGAGCTCGTTCTAACCAAAACATTTACATTCAAAACATTTTTTACATTTATATTTCTAGCCTTACCTTTTGTAAGCGTTATTGCCATTACCACCACCATAATCTCCACTACATCGACTCCTGATGTCTGACTTGATAGTAAACGACGACCTAGGTTGTCCATAATAGCTGGTGAACTCCTAAAAAATAGATTTTATATATTTTTAAACATTTATAGCTCTTTTTATGATGCAATTAAACAACACATTCCTAATCAAGTAAAGACGCCTGGTCTGGTCAAAATAGGAACGAAACAAGTGCGAGGAAGTTGATTTCAGGGTTAGGGCGCCTTCTCCACACATGGCTTATCGGACACATCAAATGAGTATCAAATTTTTTAATCTTTTTTCAAAGTGACAAAAAATAAGGTAGCCCTGCGATTCTAGTTTCTAACGATATATCATTTATTGCAACATGTTTGCAAAATGTAGCACGAGAAGGTAAAAGTATGGATCAAGTCAGAAAAATAGTTTGATTCGTACTTTTACCTTTTTGTGCTACATTTTGCAAAGATGTGCACAAATGATACGTCGTTAGAAACTACAAACGCACGGCTACCTAATGTTGTCATCACTATGAAAAGCAAGTGAGAAGATTTTAGCCGTTTCAACTAAACAAAAAAGGGAACTTTTTTATGCACTTTTACGTTCCGATCTGTTATTATTTCTATGCACTAATTTTGAATATTCAATTTAATTAATTTCCCTATTCAAACCAGACATTTAGGTTTATTCAAAATTGGATAGCATTTGAAATAAGAATGTATCGAAAAACACACCGAGTCCACAGCAATCTTAATCCACTTGTTGAGAGTGTGACCTACAGCTGAATCAGCCAATAAATACATGCAGCACCTTCGAAAACGCTTGCCCCACAACAGGAACACCCAAAAGTTGGTGGAACAATTGAGAACTACTAAAAAATTGCTGAAATCGACGAACAGGGTGGCCAGCAAACTAAAAAGTGGTTTATGTAAATGGTTTTAGATGATAAGTTTAGACTTTTCTGCTTACCTGGACATAAACACCTGGTTTCCCACCAACTAAAAATATAATTTTCAGTTTGGGTAAACATCATACATTTTTGTAAAGTTTCCGTATTTCCTTTAAAAGCTTCATTCCAAAAAATTGATAAAATGGGCATGGCTCATGGCCATTTTGTTGCGTAAACACCAGAAAAAGGTTATTTTCCGTGGGATTTGGCGAGGTCAATTCCACATCCGGGAAACCTTCCATTTTTCAATTTTTATGCAAATTTTTTGTTATTAGCCCATTCGACGTGAAATTAAAAAGTAGAAGTAGGGCATAAATATCAGATTTACAATCTTTCCTATAAAAATTTGAGTACAGGTCAGACGAAAGTCCAGAATATAAGGAAAAAATGAGGGAAATAATTTCCTTGCATGAAAAATGCGAAAAGTTGCATTTTTCGATACATTTTATGTAGCAAACAAAAGCTGATAATCTCCTCTTTCATATTAATTAGATAGATTTTCTAAATATTAAAATTTTGAAAACTAGAAGCCATGTGAAATCAGGAACCCGTTTTTTCTAGTCAAATTCCAAGAGTTTTTCGGTTTCCCGCAAAATTTATTTGAATTGTTCAGAAGTCACCTACTGCCCATTGACTGTGGGTCACTTAAATTTCAAATTCCGCTAAAGACAAAAAATATTTAAAAGAGTTCTAAAAAACATAATAGCGTTTAAATCTTTTTTGTCTCCAGCGAAATTTGAAAGCAATCTTATTTACATTTTAATTTTAATTTTTTAATTTCCCGTATTTCCTGTAATTGCCGCCCCGGGGCGCTTATTTTTCGATCGACCTCTAGGGGGGCGCTTATTAGAGTCATTTTGAAATTTTCGGGTGGAAATCCAAAATCGATAAAGCAGAATCGGCCGAGCTCGCGGGAACTAAGAAAACGCAAAAAAAAACTTCCTGCTCTGAAATACAGACCCTCAAAGTCGAGGGGGCGCGCTTATTAGAGGGAGGCGGTAATTAGAGGAAATACGGTATGTGAAATCAGTTTTACATTCTTAAAGGGATCCCCTTCGACCCCCTGGCTGTAGGTACATTTTTCACTTTTAAATAGGAGTTTTAATAGAGGTTATGGGTAATGACAGATGACATGACAAATGACACCAATAAATGACAAGTAACTAAAAGTTTGTCATTTTGAAATTGTATTCCAGCAGAATTTTTCGGAGCACACCCTATTTTTTCTGCTGATTTTCGTCTTTTTCAGCTGATTTTTAATTATTTTTTGAATTAGAAATAGAAATATCTCCGGGTTCCGGTCCTCCTATCTCGGATATTTTTTTTACCACTAGATAGCCGAACTCATGTAGTTTCAAGGAAAACTGGGCCGTTAAAAATGCGAGATTTGGAAAAAAAAGTTTTCCTTATGCACCAACTTCGTACACCTGAAAAAATCGCCGAAAATCGAAAATTTTCGCTTACTTTAGTAGAAAAGTGGCATTTTGTGGGAGAAGTTGATTCTGTTGTCTGTAGCATTAATGTAGCTCAGAATCTCAGCTACAAAATGAGTATAAACTTGTATTATTGATGGAAATATTTGCAGCCAGAAAAATGGCTCAGGAGGTGACAAATTGTGGAAAAATGACTAATTTTTATAAAAGGCCATTTTAGCACATTTTTGGCGGCATAATAGCAATTTGAGCGAAACCTGCGTGGCAGGTCTGAACCAAATCAGGTGCAGAAGCGGGAAATCAGCTGCGAAAAAACGGAAATCAGCTTCGAAAAGATCTAAATCAGCTGGAAAAAGGTCGGCCCAATTTTTTGAAGTAAAGTATTGTTGTTGAAATGTCCATCAGCAAAAAAAAGCAAAAAGTGGGAAAATTAGAAAAACAACCAGATCAATACACAATTGAGAACACTAGTATTGTTGATGAAGAATATGATGTTGATGTGTTTGGTTTTGAGGATTTGTCCTTTTTCGGGAAATTGAATCCTTTGAAATTTTAGTCAAAATATACAAATTGTATTTTTTTGTTTCAAAATGTCAACAAGCATTAGATAAAATGACCCTTTTCCTCCAAAAAAGTCAAAATGTCTTTTTTTTTGTTTTAAAATCCTTCTTTAAAAAAATTTGGTATCAATACCTTGGCTTACCTAAATAAAATTGTTATTTGGAAAATGACAACACAAAATGACATGACAAGTGACCCTTTTTCAAAATGACATGTCATTTACCAACCCTAGTTGTATGCCATGTTAAATTAATTTGTTTTCGTAGGTTTAGAAGTATAAGATTTTTAATTTTGCCCGAAATTATTCGTTTTTATTGCTTTTCAAAATTTGTCACTTACGTGTTCTAATACATCAGCTACTGTCGGCAAAATGTCAGAAATCAGAAATTTTGCAATTACAAGTACTAGCATAATGTTTGCTTTGTGTTCTTTTCTAAAAACTTGTCAATCACTACTTTTTCAGCCCAAAACTTAATAAATAACAAATTTAAACTAACTTTGAACAGTTTTGTTTTTTGTTGCGGCCATCTAATTCACTACTAGGTGCACATAGAGCTCGCCGCTTCACTATTGATTCTGCAAATAAGCAAAAAAAATGGTTAAAAAATGGATTTCATATAATTTACCGTATTTCCTCTAATAAGAGTCCATGGGCGCTTATTTTTCAAACACCCAAAATCTGAAAATTTTGGGGTCGGTCTCAAGATTTTTTTAATGAAATTTCAAAATGTAAAAAGCGGAATCGGTAGAACTCGTGGGAGTTAAGAAAATGCATTAAACAGCTTTGCGAAATATTCTTTCTTGGCTGAGATATAGTCTTCAAAGTTGGGGGTGGGTGCTTATTAGAGCATGGGCGCTTATTAGAGGAAATACGGTAAGTGTTTTGGGAATATATGTAATGCACAACTACTGCTTACAACAGGCAATAGACATGCTTAAGTACTTTTTTGCTTTGTTTGAAATGTCAGTTTTCTTAAAATCGGTTGTCGACTTTTCCTGGTAGATTTATCCGAGAAAATTTTTTTGATAATTTAATAATTCTCTTGCAATAGGTCTAATGGTTTTAGGTCTTTAGAGGGTAAATGGAGTAAGAATCATAAATTTGAAGCGAAAAATATATCAAAGTGCTTGTGAACACCGGTTTTGAGAAATATTTGCAAAATTTGGCGTTTAAAAGAAACAATAGAAAAATATGCGAAATGGTAATTTTGTATGTGTGGAGATGACACACTTTTTCAAAGTTGGGTATAGCAGAATTAAAAAATTTCAAACTAACAAAAATATCAAATTTAAAGGCAGCTCTTACGTCTGAGTGCCAGAGATATACTGAGTGTAAGCGCAAAAAGTAGTAAACAAGGAGCCAAAGTGACGAAAAGCATAGCTAGCACAATGTGGTAAAGTGTCCAATAGATTTCATCCTTAAAATTGATAACATATAATTGATACATATATGATTCAAGAAGTATTAAGACAGATTGCAAAAATTACCACTTTACTGATCGTTTTTCAGAAACTTAAAGAATTAAAAACTCGTTATAGCGAACAGATTTTTTAGAAATAGAGTTCGTTTAATCGAGGTTATGCTCAAAAAAATTCTGCTTTCTAAAAAATGATCGGCAAAATCGGAATCCTTGCAGTATTTAAGGCAGAATATCGAAACAGAATTGATGAAAAAATTCAAAAATTGAAGTAAAAAATTTTGGACCCTTCGCGGGAACGTTAAATCGAATTTTGCTTTTTAGAGGAAAAAAGCTTAGGTCTCTGAAAAACAATTGTTAAAACTCTTAATCTTTGCGATTTTGGGACCAGATTAGCGAATAACAGTGGAGTAATGCCGTCAAAAAGTAAGGCGCAAAAATTGTCGGATCTAGATGGGTGGCTGACCATTATATGGTTATATCAGAAAAAAATGTCTAGGCGTCAGAATAAAAAGGACAAAATGGAAGAAAATTAAATTTTTTTGAAAAGTTGTCTTAATACTTTGAGAACGATCTAACAATACAAGGAACAAGTTAAAAATCAATATATGTACCTCAGGTAATGCTGTTCTAAAACAAACATGTTTTATTTTCACTGATCAAAATCATGCCTAATTTACCGAGCTACTGTAGCCTCGCAAATAGTAGCATTTCCTTCACCACTGCAATAATAGACTGTGGTGACTTCGAAGAAGCGAGGTGCAGAGAATAGTATGGCTAGGATACTTACGGCAATCATGAGCCTTTTCACTCGGCTGAAATAATCAAAATTTAGGTGTTGAAAGGTATAACCTTTATTTTTCGGAAGCCAATTAATAGAGATTACATGGTATGCGATATTTTAACAAAAAATAAATCAAGAACTGTGAAATAATCTACCTTTTCTTGCCAATAGCCCTATGCTTGAGAGGTTGACACAGAGCCAAATACCTGTCTATGGTCAGTGTCAGGATTATCCAGACTGAGCCAGTATGGGTTGTATTCGCAAATGCATAGGCATAGGGATATAGCAGCACGTAGGGACCTGGCAATTTGCATAGTAAAATTTACTTGAAATACTAAGCAAATAATTTTTTACCACTTGAGACCACGTGTCCAAACAGCAAAGTCGGCAGGCAATATAGCAAAAAAGCATTGGCTAAAATATATCAAGAATGAGGCGTTTTTTAATGTTGCAAAATGTTTAAAATTATAGATTTTCGGTGGTTTATGAATTTAAACATTTGCAGGGTAATCGTTTTTAAACTTTTATATCAGCTTTCATCTTAAAATTCTAACGAGGTACAAACCGAGCTAATGAATTTATTCAAAGGGTTGCAGAAAAAAAATCTTTCAGTGGGCTGAATTTTAGGAAAAACGTGTCCATTTCTTCAAAGACCTTTTTCTTTAGCATTTACAAATCCCATAAGGCCAGTAAATATTTCGTTAAAAAGTTTAGAGCCATGCATACAAGATAGTTAACAGCAAAGAACGACACAGAATTGGGCAATAGAATGCTAATAAATTAAAAATACAGTGCAAGATTATTCAAAAAAGCATAAATTTTTAATTATTTCAAAATTAAAAATGTTTTTGCTTTTTATTTTGTTTTTAACAAAAACTTTATATTAATTTTAAAAGGGCTGTTCACAGAGAATTTTCCGTTCAGTTTTATCTTTTGTTCTGATTTTTATATCCAGCTTTTGGTCTCGATTAAATTTGCCAGTTCACACGGTTTCTGGTTGACCGACCGGTTTTGGTCAAGAACTACCGCACTTTTTCATGGTTAAACAAATTTACCTAAAAGAGCCGTTTGCCAGCATGTTAAAGTGACCTGAAATTCTGATTTATAAATAAATTAAATATTTTTTAACATTTTTAACTCTTTAGTTGTTGTAAAATGAATCTTCTCATACCCAGAAAAGTGTTTATTTATAGGACAGCTTAACATTTTAAGTAATTATAGGAAAACAATGATTCTGTAAAAAGACCTATCTCCCTCTACACGTCTAATACCCTATTTTTATGGGAATACGCAGCCTTTCCAAGTAGCTGGCTAACCATAAACAATGTTTATTTTTCCGACAAACGACCAATTACCAAGTAGTAAATTTACTAAATAATATTGGATGACAGGAGATCCGGTGCGTTGAAAAGTGACAAATACATAAATGCAAAGACAATTGAGCAAGATCCCCGAGCAAACCTGAAATGCAAATACTTAATTAAATTTTTATATTAAAAAAGGCTGAAAAAAATAACCGAGAACAGGGTTAAGTAGCCATTAAGTAGATGAGACAGCATTTCTTGAACCAGATCCAAATCGATGCCGCTGAATTCGATGGCAGAAGATTGCACTGCAGACTGTTGATTAGAACTCCATAGATTTAGTTCAAGCACGTATGAATCTTTTGAAGGAGAATCACTGAAATTAATTGTGATAATTTAGGTCTTAATTATGGGTCTTATTTCATGATCACTCAAAATTAAGCTTTGAATTTTAACTAAATTTCGAGCGGCTATTTGTTGATTCAGCCTGGTTGAAAACAGTCAACAGCATAATAATAACAATTTAGTCGCTGTAAGAATTTGCGCTTTGACTTTTCACAATGCGGTCATTGTATTTTCACCATTCTTAACACGAAGAGTACATAATTTAGGCACCTAGCTTAAATGTTCAAACATATAGGATGAATGAAAAATGAATAAAAATGTTGAAAATGCAGGCTAACAAAAACAATGGTTGGGGTTAACTTAAAAATTGGTACCCATTTGTAGATAGGTCCGAAAATACTAACAAAGCTACCTTTCGACCCATTGAGAGTTCAAAGCAAAAGAAGGAGCAGCACTTGGCACTAATTTATAAGCTAAGCCAATTGGCGCAGACGAAGAGGCGGAAGTGTGGGCGAACATAGAATCATCCATAGCACATTTAAATTATATGATTTTACTTGTAGTAGCAATGACAATTCACTAACGACATTCTTCCTTGCATCAGAGTGTGTATTCTGAAGAAGAAGAAGAATTAATTAATACTTAATTATAATAAGCATGGAAGCACAGAAGGTAAAAAATTTGCTATTAATAATGACTTAGATATTTTTTGCTACTCTGTAATTATTCTCCAAAAATAATATAGTTAGAAAATTATCAACTTCATTTTAATGCATTGTTAACTTTAAAACACAATTAAATTAGTATTCCCTACAAGACAAATTCAAGTTCTTTTGTTCTGATCACAGCAAAATCGAAAGGAAAATTCCAAAAAAAGAATTTACTGGTGAAATACAGACTTTTGAAGACTTCAATTTGAAACTAGGTAAGGTGAGCAGGTAAAAAAGCTTTTCAAGCCTCCGTAAATCGGAAAAAATCGGCGGGAGGGATACTAAAGCCAAATTAGGATTGAGAAGCAAAAGAAGAGGTATCCACGCGTTTGGGCAGTCCGCATTTGGCTCGAGTACTACGGTATGGTACACTACACTACTACTATGTAGCACCTTCTGGGTGCCACTAGGATACAACTTCAATTTTTTTCAAAAGGAGGAGAGGGGAATTAATAAATTTGCCTAAGTTGAATTCTCAAGGGAGGTGGGGGGTAATTACCCCTATGGCTTTGACGGAACTTCTGGCCATGGTTACCACTATCTAAGTTCTACTACCTGGGAACCATCATGTGGGTAACATCCAAGCATTATCATCTGGATACCACCTGAACACTTCGACACTGGCACCACCATCCGACCACTACTTAAGTGCTCCTACAAAGCCACTTGCATATGGGCACTTATACCTAGTCACTGCTTTGGTGCAACCATCTGAGCACTACTTTCTCGGTACTTTCTCACTTACGTCCTTTGAAAAATAATATCAGTTGAGAAAAAACAATGTTTAACACCGCCGGGATTCTAACCTGTAATAAAAAACGAAAAGTATAGGATTTCAAAATTGGAGCCCAAATGCGGGGCCCAAACGGAAAGCACTTAAACGCGGGGGCCCTAAGGCGGGGGATCACGAAAAAAGAAGTTATTTTTGACTACCGACATGAGTAAAAAATATTTGGCTTTCGTCCTTTACAAGCGCCCTTTCCACACAGACACGTGTCACTTCTTTATTACTATCACACAGACAGACACATGGACATAGGTCACACAGATAACTACTACTAGTCACCAGTGCTGTGCATTTTAGGGATTGCTCGTTCTCGTCCTCGTTTCGTCTTTTATTCGTCTTTCACATATTTTAGATATATATTTTTGTTAATTGTTTAAACTTGTACTTATTGTTGACCATGAATTTATTTTGCTATTACAACATTAAAAATAAATTCGTTAAACGGTGACAAATTTTTTATTAAACGACATAAGTATACGGCTTCGTAAACGTCTTGAGCCGCCTGTGGTTTTGTGCAGCGTAAATTGGCTGAACATTCTTTCGACAGCAGAAGATGTAACACTGACGGATAGTATAGACGAATACGTGCGGGACAGTGTAGGCATTCTCTACAATAAGAGCAAACCAAATGTGTTTTCAGTTCGTAAATTAAATAAATAATAAATCTAATTTTAAAAGGCGTTGAATACAACACAAAAAGATTGTCCTATTTACATATTTCCTAACTATAATTTGAAGGACGAGTCATCCTTTGCTAACGTCTTCGTCCTCGTACTTGATTTTCTAAATTGCTCGTCCTCGTCGGACGAGGACGTGGACGAGGACGAAGTACGAGGACGAGTGCACAGCACTCCTAGTCACACAGGCTTTTCCTTCTTTCCGAGCATTTTGTGGGTCCATACAGTATTCAGTAGTAGCAGGCAAAGCCAATCCAGAAGCCTCAACAAGGCCACTCACAGCCGCATCACAATGACAGGTCGACACACAAATCATTTCCATCACAACATCTCGACGGTCCAACCCACACACAGTCAACACATCACCAACTTCCGTCTCGGTCAACTCCACAATACGACGGTCGCCGGGTATCTAAAAGTTTACTAACCTGGAACTCCAACTTATCTTGCCCAGAGTCCGGTCCAGCAGAGGCTTTCATTTCACAGCAGACGCGGTCTACGTGGATCTTCAGCTTCTCCAAGGCACGAAAATCGTTTGCGGCGAGGCGCTTGATACTCGGGCCCACCTTCTATATTAGTTAGCTGTCCAGTTCTTCCAATTTCGCGGAATGCATAGCTCGATGTATCTGAACAAACACAAATAAATCTCACACTGCACATCACACAGATGTGTCGACACACAACACAGTACAAATCAACTGATGAAGAGACTAGTTTCTAAGCACTTTCGGTCAAACATTTTTATGCAGGACAAACGACGGTTCCATTTCAGTAATATTTTCAGCCGCAAATTTCCTTCCCTTACACATGTTTGGGTTCTATGCTGCACCTATTTTTTATAAACTGAACAATCTTTTATTCATTTATTGAAACCAATAAATACAAAGTAATAACTTTATTCGGGAAAGACATTCGATGCTAAAACCACATGAAAAAAATTGACTGATTATAATGCGAATAACAAAATACACATCTTTTTTTATTCAACTCCATTTCCTTAGGAGTAGAGAAAAATGCTAGAAAAGAGCGAAAAACTTAATTATTGGTTATGTATGAGTAAAAACTAAAGTCAGGAGAACTTTAAATAACACATAATTCTGGACTCGAATATTTGCATTTCACACAAGTTTACACGAGTTTAATACAATGTTAAGCTAACAAGTTTTCGAAGAATTTGATGAGGAAAGGTGTTTGGTGTAATTTGAGTAAACAAAGCCTATGAGTGGGAATAAAAGATAATGTTCTCACATGGAGAGTAAGAATTTCACTGAGATCTCAGTGAGAGTTCAGCCAAAAATGTCGGAAATGCAGGCCTTTCTTTAATGAAATTTTTATTAGAATCTCAAGGCACCAATTAGTCAATGAAATTTTGGGAATTATGATATACCGCATAATAGCAGCAGCAAAGAACTATCACTTTTGCGTCATAATCAGGTCATGACACCTAGCACTTGCAGTGCTAATTAAAGGAGGGAGAGCTGGTGAAACATGAAAATTTGACCTCAGTGGCACAGTGTATAAGAGTTTGTGCTTTATGGACTTTGTGCTTTATGGAGACTTAAGAAAGTTTTCGAAAAGAATCTAGAAATTCGACGAAGCCCTGGTCACCTATCAAGTTTACTGATTGACCAGAAGCGATGATAAACTTTAGAAGGGCATCATTCATATTCTCTTGTGATGCTGATTCATTTTATCGTGCAAGCCAATGTGATAGCTTAAAGAATGACATATTTTTTTTTGAAAGACGGCTTTGATTTACCTTAGGCTCTCACCACCTTTTTTATTGAGGATACCACGACATTCAGCTTCTTTGCAAACCATCATAAAGTAAGATGTCGAACCACCCGCCATATTGCTTGCTGTTCCAGGCCACAACTTCATCATACTCAGGATTGAAAGTTTCCTAAAAAAGCATTAACATTAAAACATCAGAAAATTACCTTGTCTCTTTTAGATCGCTTGGTCGCTGGACTATCACTCATTGCGAAAACCTTAAATACGATAAACTTTGCAAAGTCAATACGGAAAATAAAGACCCAGTTTCTGAATATCCTTGTTTTCGACACTAAAAGTTGGTTTTTGATCTCGACATTTGTTGCCCAACGAACGCTTGAATGTGGCATGGCTTTGAAAAAATCGATGACCTCTGCTGTTTTCTCTTCCGTTCTCACTGTCTGAAACAAAGAAAACAAACCGTGCAAGCAGATCACGCAAATCAAAAACCAACCTTGATGTTTGGCCTCTTTTTCCTTTCGACGTTGCCTTGCCCCTTGAACTTTGTGTACCAATCCAGAATTGTGTCTCGCTTTGGCATTTTTGCATGAATTCCTAGCTCCCTTCGGTATCGAACGCTGAACGCTGCGACGCTTTTCCCTTCTTCTATGAACCACTCGACGCACTTGGCTTTCTCTTGAGCTGTGTAAACCATGGCCTAATAGAAGGAAAAATTAACATTTTAATAAAACACATTTTTAAAAACGATCTCAGCAACAAAAATAAGCATGTTTGGTATCATTCGCTTTCTCATCTATTCAACTTTCTTAAAAAAAAAAGATCTCGTCAAAATCTTTGAAAATAAAAAAGTTATGGCAAAAATTCATTCACCAGTTTACGTTGCGCCACCCTGTAAATTGCCTGGATTTCCTAACTTTTGTCTAAAATAAAAAAAACTAATTGCACCATCGTGTTCAGCGTGAAAGCTTGAGACAGAATCGACAGAAATCACAACCAACCGTTCTCGTGTTAAGCCGATTTGATATAAACCATGATGCTCTTCAAAAATCCTTGGCTTTTTTAAAAACACTAAAGTTACAACCGAAAAATATTTAGTTCGCTCTAGAGCCGCCAAAATTCTTATATTTTTTGCGGCAACCAGACATCTACTATCAGTATAATTTGTCGCGTGACATTTACTACTACTACTACTACTATTTATAATGAAATTCGGGCGAAACAACCGAATTTCATTAAAAATAGTAAAAATGTCTCGCGACAAATTTTACTAATAGTAGAAAATGTCTGGTTGCCATTTTTTATGCTGCTCTACTAAAAAGTTTCTAAAAATGTGTCTTTAAGAATAAATCTAATAAAGAATTTGACACTAACTCATAGCCCGAAATACTCTGAACAAACGAGCTATTTTAAGATGTTCTATGTAATCCGTCAAATTTAATATTCATAAACAATATCTATTGAGAACTAAAAGAGCATGCTTGTGTCTCACATCAGTAAATGCAAGGACCATCAGGATTACCTCTTTACACAATATAATTTTCTATTAGGTTTAAATTAGCGCTTCGCCAAAAATGTGCCTTGGTTCCTTCCTGTCATTTTTCTGGTTTTTTTCAGAATTTTGACTTCCTTTCTTTGTTTTTTTTTCAAATTTATATTATCTATTATGCATGAAATAAATCTTATCATAAAATCTCTATATAGTATTTGGGTCGGGGGGCGTTGTGTTTCCGTGGGTCACACCTTTTTACAGCCACTGGAAGTGGTCCAAATCTTTTCCTGAGAACACTTTCTAATGGAAATTGGTGTGCCTGAACACGAATCCGGTGTCAGAATTGGGGGTTGACAAAGAAATTTTCGAGTTTTTCCCCAAATTTCGGTTTTTTCGGATTTTTTTGACTTTGAAGGGGTATAACAGGGTCAGAAAGTGGTTGAAATATTTTGTTGCAGGTTTTTTTAGATCCGTCTCAATGTTAGCTTTCGTTTAAAAAAAAGAACGTCGAAAGTTATGCATTTTAAATAGGGGATCTCCTACTTTGAAGTTTGGTGTCGGATCTAAAAATGACGTATGGTCTTATGTTTGTTGTGTCGAAATGCCACAAATTTGAAATTTAAATTTTTTGTCGTTTCAAGACAAGTCTCCTCAGGGATACGATATAGGCGCCTGCTGTCCCTTGTAATTAATATTGAAAATCATCCTTTTTCGTTCAAATTTTAGAGAAAAACAAAAATAAAGTACCGTATTTATTCTAATAAAACGGCCCCTTTGATTCAAAATCGTGTTCTTGGCATTGTGTTTTTGACCTACGTTTTGAAGACTGCGTTGTGACAATTTACGCCACAATTTGTAGCCAGTGAGATGAGCTACCAATCGGGTGGCAATATGCCTGAGAGGAAAAATAAAAAACCATGTCAACAAAATACAATGCAACAAAAACGTTTTTCCAGTTTAGGTGGGCCACTCTATTAGAATAAATACGGTTAAAAAAATTGGAAAACACAAATTTGAAAAAAAACAGTTGGTATCAAGGCTCAAATTTTTCATAGCTACAAAAACCACACAAAAATTAATAATGTCTGCAATTCTCTGACCTTAATAAGTTGTTTTTTGTCCAAACTTAGCTCCTAATTCCTCAAGAGTAAATACTAAATTATTAATTTAAGGCTTATTGTACAGGGTGTCCCAAATCGGTTGCCGGTTTTGTTTTGGCCATAACTTTTTTATTTTCACACTTTTTTGTGAAATCTTTTTTTGTTTGATAGAGGAATAAATAGTATCTTATTCGTCATTTTGTTAAAAAAGTTAATTTTTAATGATTCATAAAACTTTTGAGATAAGAAAGAATAAATTTCTGATGTTACCGAGCACTTTAGGGGCAACTAAAAATATACTACTCACATCATGAAATCACTCATGAAGAATGGCCCAATGACTCCCATTCTATTGACTGATGTCCAGACAGTGTTTTTTGGAGTGTGTAGCATCGCATGTTCTATCTCAAATCTCAAAAGTTTGATGAATCATTAAAAATTAACTTTTTTAACAAAATGACGAATAAGATACTAGTTATTCCTCTATCGAACAAAAAAAGATTTCACAAAAAGTGTAAAAATAAAAAAGTTATGACCAAAACAAAACCGGCGACCAATATGGGACACCCTGTAATATAAAACCAACACTACCAGAAAAATAAATAACAATAATAAATAATAAAAATAGTACTAAAGCCAAAACAGAAGTGATTAATGAATAATTACACGCCCCTCCCCCCGCACATCACATCAAAAACATGCTTTAATTATTTAAAAATTAGATTCCTAGAAACTAGAGCTTATTCCTAACCAAAAGAAAGACCACTGTCTTTGGCAGTGGCCTTTCTCTAGACTCCACCCCTACAATTTCTTCATTTTAATTGGAGCTGTAGGCAACAACACTCCAGAGGACTCTAAGGTTTTTCTACTAAATCACACACAAATATATGCATGGATGTCCATCTAATTATTTGCAAAATCAAAGAGCAGAATTTTAAATGAACTTCTGAGAGACGGCCTGGAACGAAGATGTAGAAATGTTTTTTTTAGAAAAAGAGAAAAGTTTTGTTAGTTTTTGGCCTTAGGATGTGGCAATTGACTTGTAGCATTAATTAATATGGAATTTTCGGGTAGCCTGAAAATAAGAAGAGTATGAATAGATATTTGAAAAAGATGTAATTAAATTCGCCTCTGGATTTATCGTCCCTGAAAGGACCGAAGAATGGGACGTTAAATAGAGGGTACTTATTTAGATTAGGCCACACCTCGACATTTTGCGTACATAGTCAAAAACCATTTTGATTACACAGAATTTATTATTTGCAAGGATACAAGGAAGATATTTGTGACCACAGAGGATAGAAACAGTCTACACCAGAAAATAATTTCATCCATAAATATTGTTCTATATAAGAGGCAAAATGGCTTCCTGAAGTTCCATATTCCGCTTTGTTTCTTGACTTTAGCTTCTGCCAAGATGATTCGATGGCATTTGTGTGCCCTCCTACAAACCATACATGTTAAAAAAATGAATAGCGAACTTTTGTCGAAAATAACCTGTGATTGGATCAACAAAATTTTCACTATGGTTGACAGATAGATGCTCATAACCCTCCGGAAGTTTCTTGATTTTTTTGTACGCTGCCCATCCGTCACTAATGACTGTTGTTCCTAAATTGAAGTGTATAACAAAATTGACCCGACGGTACAGAGATAAATACCAGGTAAAATGTATTCTTGTATAATACCAAGCAAAGTAGCCGTATCCCTATTTTTTTTTTTACCCGAACCACGCTCAATACCACCAAAGATCCATCTTGTTGGAAGAAGACGCCCTTTATTGTACTTTCGCCGAACAGATGCGGTCTCATCAATTTCGACAATTTTACCAGGACCTCCAATGACAATAGGATGCGCGTCAAAATAGCTCTGACAAGCCTAGAAAAACGGATGATTTTACAGACCAGTTAAAAATTACGTACCTGTCGAAAGTAGTTTTTCCAATCTGCAATTGTGGAGCTTGATAATGTAGAACTTCTCTCGTCGTCTTGTATCTGGAACATTAGCTCTTCCACCGAAGTGATAAATTAGAATCGTGTAATCACAATCTTTGCATCCTTGCAAATAATAAATTCTGTGTAATCAAAAATTTTTTTGACTATGTACACAAAATGTCGAGGTGTGGCCTAATCTAAATAAGTACCAGCTGAGAGTCGATAGAGAGTCGTTAAATCGAGAGGCGACTGTAATTACATATTTTTAAAATATCTATTTCATACTCTTTTTAGTGGCTCTCAAAGCTTAAAAAAGATGTGCTTTTACCCTTTGATTTGCGCTGCTTTATAAATGAGATAAATTAAAAAGTACACTCGACTCTCGATTTAGTGCAAATCCTGGGGACCAGCTTCAAGTGTACACTAAATTGAGAACTCACTGTATTTTGTTCATCTCGGTACCAAGATCTCAATTACGGAATTTTCAAAACTTACAAGGAAACTGCCCGAACTGCAAAATGCTTGGTGGACCAAGCCACCTGAAAATTCAAATGTTTGTGGTCAATCCCAGGTATGGCTATACGCATGATTTTTGTATTCACTGCATCGATAAACATGGAAAAATGCTAAAAGCAAATAAAATAGGGAGCACGACAAAATTCTCCCGCGACAAAATTCTCCCTACGACAAAATTCTCCCGCGACAAAATTCTCCCAAACATTATTCGCCCGGACATTATTCTCCCGTGACAAAATTCTCCCGCGACATTATTCGCCCGCGACATTCTCACTTATCACTTTGCTAGATTTACTGCTACTATTTGTTGATTTAACTATGTTTATGGTTATCCGTTTATGCTTATGTCTTCCAGATGGATGCTCTTCTTTCTTAGCCCTATTCTCTGAAATCAAACTGCGGAAACAAGAAGTTTTTTCACGATGGAAGGTTGTATTTCAAGCATCGTCTGCTGCGAGGAGTCAATGAGGGAAAAGCTTCGACGCAGTGTGACCAAAAACTCAAAGGATGCAAAGGTAGAGCCTGGTTCTTTGAAGATGGACGTTTCTTCAAGTATGTATTTGGCTCATACTTGACATTATTTCGTTGTTTGAACCATGTTTTTCAGGATTGTGACAGGACATTATGTTATACTGTTATGTTGATTTCCGAATAAAAAAGTGATCTCTGGGGTGTATCGTTAATTTTTAATCAAAGTCGTGACATAGTACGATAAATTCCTAGGTTTTCACCGGCACGGTCTAGTAGATACTATTAAACCCAAACCTTAGAGCCCTGTCTACCTACCATTCATTCGTAAACACTTAATGTTTTTGCCCCAATAAATAACTAAACGCAATTGAGTACGAATCCATTCATGACTTTTATCAAAGAGATAGATGATTCACATATGAATAGGTATAAAAATTGGACAAAGTCAATACACGATGTGGAACAGCAAGATACGGCAGAATTTTGTCGTAGGGAGAATTTTGTCGCGGAAGAATAATGTCCGGGAGAATAGTGTCCGGTAGAATTTTGTCGCGGGAGAATTTTGTCGTAGGGAGAATTTTGTCGTGTACCCAATAAAATATTTAGATGTTAGTATTTTACAGTTCGGGCGGTTCCCTTGTTGGTCTGGTATTTCAAGATCTTTGGTGAAATCTACAACAACATTAATGAGATCGTGTACCATTAAATATTCGGAAATTCTCGGCCAAGATGGACTTTTCGGCTCTATATGTGTTGGGGGTCCTCCCGAAAAAACATGCCTTGATCCCTCCTGTTGATTTTTTTCGAAAAATTTCAAAATTTTTTGCCTTGGTCCACCCCATTGTTTTTAACTTTTTTGTGAAAAAATTCATTCTTTGACGCAGAACAACAACGCAGAAAGCTTGACACCAATAAAGATGAGCTATGCAAACACCATACCATTAATGACATCAATAATGTGTCCAAAAATATTCAGTTTCATAGCATTTGTGTTGTAACGGAAGATTGCTTTGCTAATGTATCCCTGAAGATGAGCTTCACTAGTTCCGCGATAGCGTTTGATCTTGTGTTTCATTAGCTCCCACATTCCTTCACATTTCATATGATTTCACACACGTTTTTGAGACTTTCGGGCAAAAAAAATTTTCGAAAAAATCAACAGGGGGGACCAAGGCATGTTTTTCGGGAGGACCCCCAACACATATAGAGCCGACTTTTCCTTATTAGAACTCATTATTCTCCCGTTCCAGAAGGTCTTGCATTGGACAGAGATAAGGCTGTAGTAATGTATGAATATGGAGCTATGCAAGAGGTCATTTGAACGTCAACTTGCGATTTTCGGTACTTCTGAGTTAGGCACACTGCTGTCTGTCCTTTTAATATAAGTCTAAATCAAAATGTCACATTTATATGTTTTTTGCGTGTAAGACGTCAAATATTAAAAAAAAAGATTTAACTTCGAGCCTCAGTTGAAAGTTATAAAAAGTTTCGGCAGCCAATCCTTTGACACTAAAACTAATGCATTTTTTGTCTTTTTAAATAGCTTCTTATACTCAAGCCAGCTTAAGCTTGATCAATAAAAACTTTTAAATACAAAATCAATTCTTTTAACATGTTTCATTCCGGATGCTAATAAAAGCATTAATGGACTGCCCGGAAATAAACTGCACATGATATTTAAAAAAGAGAATCAAAAGTTGCCAAAAATAAAAACTTATAATTTTTTGGTCAAATTTTTTTCAAGTTAAAAACTTAGGCAAATTGGGTCGAAAGTGGTCATGGGACAATTAGCCAACGCTATTTCGCCAACAGAAAAAAATGCGAAAATTTAATTCTTTCGATGTTTTTAATATTCATGCACACTTAGGCGCATGGTAAGCCAGTGCATGTTAGGACGGGCTAAAACGTGTGTCCCGAACTACAAAAATGCAAAAACATCAAAAAAATTGAATTCCCACACTTTTTCTGTTGGCGAAGTGGCTGTTGGCGTGCGAATTTGAAAATACTTGTTATTTTTTTTTACAAAAATCACGTATTCGTACAAAATTTCTACGGTGTATGGAAAAGAATACAGTCGAACTTGGATATAATGGCACCTCTAGCTGATCCCCAGGAGTGCCGTTATTTTCGGGTTCGAGAAAAAAAATTGCCGCTCTTTTTTTTTAAAGTTTTTACTCTTGAAAAGTACCGTCTCAAAAGATTCACCCCGACTAACACATAAAATTTAAATGAAATGAAAATAAAAAATACTAATTTAAAAAACTTTATTAACATTTTTGCAGTAAAAACGCTGTCCTCCGCAAATCCGAAATTGCATTAACATCAACGGCGATGGTCTTTTAAATGGGGTGAGGGAGGGGGGGATGGTCGGTACACTTCCTACAGTCTACTCTCGATAAATCGGCACCCATGCGGACCAGCCTGGGGTGCCAGTTTATCGGGGGCGCCAGTTTATTGGGATGTTAATTTGCCTAATTTCTTTGTCGGCCAGCCAAATATGACTTTTTCAAAGTGCCTGCTTATCGATGGTGGCAGTTTATTGGAGCGCCAGTTTAACGAGAGTCGACTGTAGGCTTAATTTCCGAAAATCGGTCGTTTTTGGCGTTTTTCTTTGACTGAGTTGGTTGATATTTTCTGACTTTTTTCTAAAATTCACACGTTTCATATACTACAATGTTGAAAAAAAAACAATTCCATGCCATCCTTGTCGAGCATTGTGCTCGAGTCGATCAACGACCAATAAATTTATTCTATTTGTTTTCAAATATTTTGTTTAACATTTGTTTAGTGTTTCTCTCTTTCTCTACCTAGGCAGATAGGGCTTAACTATTTTCTCATTGAGAAAATCTTCTCATTTTGGAGACACTGCCAACAAGTCAGTGAACTTGCTAAAAAGTAGCGTAAAAAATAGGATGTGCATCCAGGTGGATTTAAACCTGTGGAGCTAGGCGATGCGTATATGTAAGCCCCCCCCCCATTTAAGGAGGAAACTTCGAAAACATCATAATATGAAAACACTCATTAAAAATATTCGAAAAGGAAATGCACTGCTGGTCTCCGTTTTGTTTCCGTGTCGCCCAAGGGCATGCCCCATTGATGAACAGAATAATAAGCAATAAAAATATATAAACAGGAAGTTTTCAAATCACTAGAGCTCTAAAGATCATTTTAAAGGAGCAAAGTCCCTTATTTTACAAGCCTCTCAACTTGGGCATTACTGCTCAAAAGAGTCTGTTCCAAGCAACAAATCTTGCAAAACAAATAGTATTAAGCAACAATACCAAGTTGCTTTTGAATGAATTTAATTGGCTCCAAGCACACACAAAATATGCAGTTTTTAGTGACTCAAGGAGCCAAGAGTGCAAAGCACTCAGCAATAAAAATGTTGAATAAAAAACAGAAAAGATAGGCTAGATAGCTAGCTAAATTAAAACCAATTAAATGGTCAATAAAATGGGTTGACTGCAACTAGAGATTAGACTCAATTGTATATGGCCTTTTCTTATAATCAATTAAAAAACATATTTGTCTTGGTTTTAAGGCTCGAAAAGTGCACAAAAATATGTTTTTACATATTTTAGCCTATCCTTTTTTTCTACTGTTGATCAATAGAAAACTACGATTAACCAAATCTTCAAAGCACCTAGATACCTAAATTTTATTGCTTCGTTTGGGTCACCAATCTAGTAAAAATACGGCTGCAGTCAAACCTCTATTTAACAGTCTACCCCTGCCAACAGCCTACCAACACGGCATAGGCTTATCAGTACAATCAACTCTCGATTTACAATTGCCGTCCAAGGCCATAAAGATTTTGAGTTTTTGAATTTGCACGGACTGCTAAACTACTCCGCATATATTTTTTTTAACACGGAAAAGGCTGTGTGTACCAAACTATTCGTTTTGTACAGAATTCAACGCTGAACACGACTGCCAAAAACAAATTCGTAAAGAGGAGCGATTCGAACGTGTAAAAGAGCTTTTGAAATTGTATCACGAACTTCTTCAACTCTCTTCATCTTTTAGCAAAGCTTTGATTCTGACACCGGATTCGTGCTCAGCGTGGTCAATTTACTTTTGAAATTGCTTTTAAAATATTAAGATCACTGTCAAATTTTAAATTCCACTCAAGACAATAAACATTCAAATTGTAAATTTCGGGTTTTTTGAAAATCAAATGTTTATCGTCTTGAACGGAATTTGAAATTTGACAGTGACCACACCCACCCAAAATTCAAAATCATAATCACTTCAAAATAAACAAAACGCCAAGCAATTTTAAAAAGATTTTTGCAAATAGGGTTTTTCTAAATTTGTCGACTATATTTTTTAAAATTTTGTCGATATGCTAACACTAAACAATCGAAAAAACCTGAAATATCTACTTGGTGTTCGAAAAGCTTTCCTTTGCTAAACCTTTTTTACAACATTTAGACAAAGATGCCACCAAATTCAAAAGCGTCACTGTCACAAATACGTCACAAAAATGCGCACTCGTCTTTTTTAATTTACTTTTGCAGAGTACTACGTCTATGTAATACCTAGAACTGGTATGAATTTCTTAAAAACTTACCGAAAGGCAACAGCTCTCGGTGTCTACCTTTCTTTTCCTTAACCTTTTACTCCAATGACAAGAACTAAGACAAACAGACAAAAACAAATGATTCCAAACAGACTTTTATTCGGGCATACCACAACAATATTTGCAAAGGGAGACAACAACGATATTAATAAGTTAATGAACTTGAAGATGAAGAACTGCTACTGCTGGATGGTGACGATGAGCAGCTTTCTTCTTCTTTAAAGTCAAGTCTGAAAAATCACATCACGAGTCAGTAACTTAAGCCTGACAAGAAACTTAAGTATTTGAGCCCTCCAAGACTAATGAGCAAGAAGAAATTGATGGCAAACCAAGTGTTCCTTGGATGATCTCTCGGAAATACTCCTTCAACAGCGGACTGTAGAGTGCTGAAACATTCCATGTGAACTAAAAAATCAAAACTCAAAACCATACGCATCACAAGCCCTCTCATAAATTTTGACTGAGCCCATAATTTCGACCAGCTCCTGAAACAGGATCTCAATGAAGATTCCTCCAACCGAATGACATAAATGGATAAAAACAGAACAGCGATTCATATACCTGAATAGGAGATAACATTTAGTCAAAGTTTGTGGAACAGAGGAAAAGCCGAAAACAACAGTTTTTGACAACACTTGATACACCAAAATGTATCCCGAAATCTCTAGTACAAGATCACCAGACAGATTTTTGATAAACCACAAGATCTACGACTAGAACTACTTTATAGCCAACAACTCATTTTTCTAGTCAAAAATGGGCGTTTTTCGTAATTTTTTATTGGCCTCGCATGAAATGTCGAAAATGCGCATTTTTTTAACATTTTTTTGACAGAGATATAGCAAATTTCTCGCTCTAACTGTTAAACGAAAAAATTTCGGGGAAATAAGTGAGAAATGACTACGCGAAATCTGTTTTAGAGCACTACCCAGGAAAAAATTGTCCTATTTTTCCTAAAATCATTTTGAAAATCTAGTTTTTCATAGTGTATTGTAGCAAGTTATGGCTCATCTGAAAGCTCATGAAACTGGTAATCTGATAGGTTTAAGAGCTTTGAATTTTGAGGGGGTGTGTGACTTTAATATTTAAAGAACCATCGCCGGCAATGAGAAATAGTTGCAGAAATTCTCGTTGCCGGCGACGGGCATGGTTCTTTAAAAGCAGCTTTAAAAGTAAATTGACTACGCTGAGCACAAATTCGGTGTCAGAATCAAAGATCTGCTAAAAGATTAAAAGAGTTATAGAAGTTCGTAATACAACTTCTGAAGCTGTTATATCCGTTCGATCCCTCCTCTTTCCGATTTTTTTGTCCGCCATCGTGCTCAGCGTGGAATTCTGCACAAAACGCATAGTTTGGTACACACAGCCTTTCTCGTGTTGAATCATTTTTTGTTTGCTTTTACAGCTTTTTAAAGTTTTTCAAAATTTTGAACCACCGACTAGTTGAGGCCACCGACTAGTCCTTTCTAAAATTTCTCCCCGTTACTTAAAAAGCTTAATTAATTAATTTCACCATGAGAATTTTTTGACAAAAAAACAAAAAAAATGTTATCCACATTAAAGCCAATGAAATAGTCATTAAAAAATAGCCTAACTCAGATTAGATACTAACGCTACTAAAATTTATGATTAGGCCAACTTCCCTGGAGGCCTATAAACAAGGGAAAGAGTGCTCGTATATTTGTGTTTGATTTGCTAATATTTGGCAGGCAATTTATTTGCTCTTTTAGGCACTTCCTATTGCTATCTGCGCTGTTCCCCTGCTAAAATAGCAGCAATAATAACAAGTTGTATAGTTATGTATAAAGAAATATTCTTAGAAAGGATATTGGCTGTAGAAAGCATAAATTAGCACTTTTTTATTAGTATTAGAAACAAATTTCGGTTGAAAAACGTCTTTGGGATTTTTTCATATTATTCAGACTCCTAAAAAACTTACCATTTAAAAGTTTGGCTTCAGTGGTTTGATGCTGAGCAGGCTGAGCAGATTTTCAGATGGAAAAATTAGGTTGATAGAACTTATCAATGATACGACAAAAATATGATGGCACTAGCATGGTATTGCTTGCTTGTATATTCTAAAAAATAGAAAAAATTAGATAAAAAAGTTCAAAGGTGTGAGAAATTTTTTTGTAATACTAGGAAGCAAAAAGATTACAATATATCTTGAGATTGCTACCCTTTTTTATAAAAGTACATAAAAGTAAAAGTCGAAAAACGTTTTGTAGTCAAAATATTTGTTTTCTTTGCTTACTATAGACATTGATAATAGTTGTAGTATAACGACCAATTAGGATTATATTAAACAAATTTAACAACAAACATCAAATCAGCCATTCAACTGCTCAAATAAACCAAAATATTAAAAATAAAGAATTGCAAAAATATCATTTTCCGGTTAGGAATAAAAAAAATTCAAAGAATTTTTTTTTGTTAAAAACTAACGGGACGGACTGTTTGATAGAGGTTTTTGGGTACAAGTAATACAGAGTACAGTCAAAACTCCCAATAACTTAAACTCCGATAAACGTAAAACTCTCATTAACGTAACTCCAGTGCTGGTTTGGTTGGTTTTTAAAGAAACCATTTAAACAGACCTCAACATTAACGTAACTCTCATTAACTGAATCTCTCATTAACATAACTATGAAGCCTGTCCGGGCCAACTACGAGACGCTCTCATTAACGTAAAAGTGTTGTCTCAACATGATAATTAAAAACCTTTCCAGTTTTCAAAACAGTTTTTGGTCTTCAATGTGCTTGCATTCGTCATAATTTTCTTCTCCTTATTTTTTGCTGGCATTGCTGCTTTATTTTTGTTTTTACAGATGGGACCAAATAGGAGCAATACTACTTCGAATAGCACCCGACATTATATGTCAGGTAAAAATTGGGTTTTATATACCACAGAATATAATAATTTAGAGTTCAACTTATTCTGTAAAAGAGCAAGATCTAAATTAAAATCTGGAAGTTAGATCCTGGTTTTTAGAAATAATAAGTTTTCCTAAGCTTTACTTTCAGAAACGGAAATTCTTAAAATATTTTTCTAAGTTTTACTTTCGAAACTAGAAAAATTATTGGGGTTTCACGTTTTGTTTTCGAAACGAGAAAGATCGATTCTCAATACTGCCTTCGGAATGAGAAAAGGAATAGTGTCTTAGGACTATTCAACCTGGAATTAGCAATTTGATTCTAAGCCTTGTTTGCTCTCCTTTGAACAAACCCCCTGACTTTCAATAGGAATGAAAGAAAGGGTAGGGCAGAGCTAGACTTCATTAACTAGGCTCTGCAGTGCTTTGGGGAGAAATTCCAAGTCACTACTTTGCTCTTCAAAAAAAAGAACAAAAACAATTAGCAAAAATATATTTGCTTTGAGAAAATTCACAAACAAAATTTTGGTGAACTTTATTTGACGAGTTATTGAATTAACTGGTCAGTGCACCATGTCACGAAAGGAGTACTATGTATAATCTTTCGCGGGTTGCCTTGTCCGTGTGAAATATGGACAAGGTGTGGTAAAAGTTGAGTTTAGGAGTGGGACGACTTGATTTATCTTTGGTTTATGGAAAAATCAACACACACAAATAAATAAAGAAGTTACAAGCAGTAAAAGATATTT
Organism: Ditylenchus weischeri; assembly: GCA_029231635.1. Taxonomy (NCBI): domain Eukaryota; kingdom Metazoa; phylum Nematoda; class Chromadorea; order Rhabditida; family Anguinidae; genus Ditylenchus; species Ditylenchus weischeri. The sequence continues at coordinate 173,653 of JAMRYI010000176.1, read as the reverse complement.
TTCACTGTTGATTTTGGAGAATGTGGAAATTGTCGTCGCTCCTCTTCTAGTGGGGCCTGCTGATATAGGTCCTGAAATTGGAAGTAAAGGGGCGTATACTTAACATTATGTTTCCCTAACATTTGGGGGTACCTTTTGGGCATTCTTAAATTACAACAAAATGTGGCTAGTCCACAATATGGGGAGGCTATTAATCCCTTTGTTGATCAGATAGACTTTGGGGTTGTTTTGCACCCAAAGTCCGACACAATGATGTTTATAGGAAAACATTATTTAAATATTTGAAAAAAGATATTGACGAAGCTTTTATTGCTTCCGTGACAACGTGACGGAACTCAACCAGCAATTCCGAATGGCAATATGTCAGGCACTTTTGCTTTTAGTGTTTGTCGTTAGATAAAGCTTTTCTTTCAGCCGTGTAATCAAGGGATCATCCAAAATCTGAAATCGCACAGCAGACGCTTTTTCTTGCGCGATCGAATTGCTGCAGTATCTTTCTCGAAGCTGTGCATCTTATTGTCCTCACTGAGATCAGTTGAATTACTAATCCAACATGATTTCAATGACTCGGTGATGACCCTCTTCGGTAGTCTTTTTCAAGCATCTAAGGTTCAAATGCAGGTAGACAGCCATCAGAGCTCGTCATTCATCCCAGTTGTCCTCTCCCAAGCCAGTAGCAACTTGCGACTTACCCACTTATGACTGATTTATTCGAAGTTAATTTGTATAAACAAACTTATTACTCAAAAACGTGCAAATTCAAACGATTTTTTGAGTTATTAACTTACTATGGGTAGCATGCTTTAGGGGGCCCGTTTAATAGAGAGGGCCCGTCTAGTTTTCAACCCCCCTCTAAGGGGACCCGTCTATTAGAGAGGGCCATTATAATAGAGAGTAAATTATTTATTAAGTAAAAGAGGAAATTCAGAGCTACAAAACCTTTATTTTGAATTTTTAAATAATCAATTTTTTTTTAATGGCTGAAACGGTTTTGGCACTATGTTTGCACTATTTATTTGAGAGAATGCAGTATTTCTCAACATCCAATAACTAGTTTGCAAAAAGCCTAGGTACAGCAAGCCTTGTATCTAACATATCATAAGTATAAAATAAAATTTTTTTGATTTGAGATGCAAAAATGAAACTTTAGCACAAACTGAGAAAAAAATAGGGATTTAGTAGACTGCCAATTTCACTAATCCCCTAATCCCAAAACAGATGCAAAAAGGCTGAAATGGTATATTAAAAAATTGCCATAAAACTTTGCCGAAATCTCGTTTAATAATAATTAATAACGCTAGACTATAAGGAAAATGTCACTGAAAGCTGTTTAAAAGTAGCACAAACTAAAGAATTATTTTCTTTCAGCTAACAATATTTGGGTTGTAAAGGTCACACAAACAAAAATATTTTTTCGGTAATTGGTTTCTAGGAAAGTTTCTTTTTGCATGTTTTCTTGACGACTTACACTTTTTACAAATAAAATTCAGTGTTTTTTGTTGTTACAAAAGAATACCTATTATTATAAAGGGCGATTACACAATATTCAATTGTGCATTTTGCAACAAGGAGTTGAACAGGCAAGCTTAACAAAAGAACTTCTAAAAAAGTTGGCCTTTTACGGCAAGACTTTTCCAAGTATATCTTTCAGTGGTTAGGGGGCGATTAAAATAGCATCGTTTTTTAAGGTAGCGCTTGTTTTTTGGTTTGCAAAACATGTTTAAATTTTTACATACTGCGTATAAACAACTTCTCTCTCATTACTTTCTTTTTCACTGGAAATGCAACAATCGACATCGGTTGCAGTAAAGAAACCCCCTGCAAACCCCCATGCGCCCCGCAGGGGGCGCAGGGGGTTTGCATGGGTTTTCTATACCAGAGTTGGGATGCGCACACCCACATACCACACAAGTCACTCGAAAGTGACTCAAACTTTAGCACAAACTGAAAAAAAAACAGGAATTTAGTAGACTGCCAATTTCACTAATCCCCTCATTCCAAAAACAGATGCAAAAAGGCTGAAATGGTATATTAAAAAATTGCCATAAAATGGATGCAAAAAACATGCATACCAGAATTTCTACATGCGGTAGGCCCCAGTATTTAAAACTATGTTCAACATCTTTTTGTTAGTGGGCCCTGTGTGATTAGTGACCCCTTTTTATTGGCTTGCCTATAACTGACGAAATAGAGAACTGACCAATAAACTATTTGGTAAAAAAGACATCTGACCAAATAAGGATCTGACCAAATAACATATTTAAACAATTACTTATTTAAATTTTAAATTGTTTGGCCAATCGTATATCTGGAAAAAGAACATTTGTCCTACGCCTGTTTTCATCAGAAACCATAGTGATCTCTTTTACAGTCTTTTAATTGGTTTTAAGGTGGTAGTCTGCAGCAGCACGGATCAAGTTACAACTTCAGAAGGCGAAGAAAATTTGTCAGTCAATAGAGTTTTAGTAAGTTTGCTCCTATTAATTTACTTGTTTTCAGTGTAATGTCAGCAAAATTCCATCGCTCTGCAACATCTGTGCTTAACAAGTTGGATTTGGTGTGCCGACAGCTCCGGGTACTCTGCAATAGTAGAAGGCAAGGATGACCACGCTACTTCCAGGTAATTCATTTTATCACCATTCTCATTCACAGCAGCTGCCTTCATAATCCCGCGGGTTACGGGTCAAATGTTGATCCGCCACTTTTGCACCTTCAGTCTGACCCGCGGGTCACTCGATAAAATGGACTCGTTTTTCTTGCGTCGTGCCCCGCTACTCAAAAAATGTGACTTACGTATTGGTCAGTTCTTTATTTGGTCAGTTATAGGCAAGCCCTTTTACTCCCTTCCTCTCTCTCTATACAACCCTTATTCCCTATTAAATTCAAAAGGCGCCAATTTAAATTTTGAATTTTTGACTGAAAAAACCATGATAGCCCCCCTTGTGGATCAAAAATTTTTTTGCTCATTTTTTGCGGTTTGGTGGATTGGTGGTGTTTGTATCACACTAGCGCCAAAATTGATGTTCTCACGATCAGTGTTTTCAAAAGTCACACTATCACACTTGGGTCACACTAACTTCACCGACCTTTTTATTTGAGATTTTGTTTTCTTATCTCAGATGTCTTTACACCATCTTGTAGCTGAGATTTTTCTCTATCGATTCAGTGGTCAAACGTCTTAGTTAAAAATAATTTTTGACAAAATCACACCAAGTGTGACCTTAAAGTCACACCTTTTCATAAAAAAAATTTTATGATATTTAAAGTCACACTTGGTGTGATTTTGTCAAAAATTATTTTTAACTAAGACGTTTGACCACTGAATCGATAGAGAAAAATCTCAGCTACAAAACGGTACAAAAACATCTAAAAACCGAAAACAAAATTTCAGATAAAAAGGTCGGTGAAGTCAGTGTGACCTAAGTGTGATAGTGTGACTTTTGAAAACACTGCTCACGATGCTTTTCCAACTTCATGATGTTTTTTTAGATACAATTGATAGGAATTCCAGTTCGTTATCTTATTGCCGTCCTGCCCGATTCAATAGAAGCATTCGACCACTGGTTGCTCTTTGCAAGACCCTTGGCTTTTCTATCTCTTTTGCTACTAAAACTGCTCCACTTCGTCACTTTTAGGCAAATAAATTATTAGAAAGAAAACTAATCTTCAAAAAATTCTATCAAGCTCTTTTATCATGACCAAAAAAAATTTGAAGCAGGCAAAAACTTGGACATATAGCTTATTCAAAGAATGGTTTTAGGGTAATGCAAAAACACTCCAACGTTTTTTAACTTGAAACATAACTTTCCAAATCATTTTTTAATAACTGCTAAATAAGCTGAACACTTCGTAATACTGTGAGCTTATAAGCGAGAAAAAATTACGAGCATAAGAGGTTCTCATCAAAGACATGTTTTTAAATGAAATAAAAAATAGGAAATTATGCCAATCGCACACACATAATCGTGGACTGCAAATGCAGACTACTTCATGCTGGATAAATAAAAAAATTCATTCTTGATAAATGGCTCAAAAGCAAGAGGCGAGAAAAAATTAGCTGTTTTTATGCAAAGGAAGTATCGAAAAAGGAGGATGTCAAGTCGTGAGACTGGACAAAAGCCGCCTACATCATACAAAGAGAGCCGCCTTTTATTAAATTTTTTGTTATTGTTTGGCGGACGGACACATACAAGTCTATAAATTCCCAGAAGGCAAACTATGTATATAGAAGGTTGTCCGGAGAATTGGTGCCCTCTTTTTTAAATTTTCAAAAAAACTTGGTTTCTCCGGGCATTAGAAAGATGCGGAAAATCACATCGCGACACATGAAATTGCGGCAAACCAATTTATTACAATTCAAATTTAAACATACATTTCAATTTTCAGATTAAAATAGTCTCAGTTTGAAATGTCGCAATCTGATTGTCTTTCTTCTGCCCCTTAGACCAGTCCAATGAGCACGTGAAAACTTTAAACGGGTCTTGACATTTTTCTTAAAAATCCACGGTTTCTTCGACGACTTGGCAGCAGGCAAGTTAACACGCCTAAAGACAATCCTCATAACCAGTTTTTACCGAAATAAACACTCACTTGAGGATATTCCTGGCTGTAAGAGTGGTGATCCCCAGCTTGAGACGCTCATTCGCATATTTGGTCACATCGGTAGCCCTTTTTTCGGATCATCCTTGACAATTTTCACTAGCGCTCGATCATTCCTTTCGGTCGATTTGCGCAGGCGGCCACTGTTCGAAAGTTTTGCGACCGTCTTTGTCTCACGATAGCGCTGATACACTTAATGGACTACGGATTTCCCAACATCAAAAAGAGCAGCCCCTTTACGATCTCTTGTTCCCTCTTCTTTTGCACGAACAATAGCTTTCTTCACTCCTTCAACTAGTTCTTTGCCTGTCATCTGAAAGCGCAATGAATAAGTAATGGGTTAGTATTTAAAAATCACGTAAATAGTCTTAAAATCTATTAAAAACAAGGCAGAAGAGTACTTGCCCGCAGACTTTTTTCCGCCCCGAAAACAGGTACCAATGCATAAGGGAACGTCCATAAATTATGTCACGCTGACAGGGGGGGTGGGGGGGTCCCAGCCCAATCTGACAAAATCTGACAGAGGGGGTGGGGGTAATGGTCTTTTTCTGACAGGAATGTCAGATTTCACAGAAAATTTTCTTGAATAGTTTAAATCAGTTTTGAAAATTTTGACCTAATTTTTTGTGTATTTGTTTATCTGTTTTGCACGTCATATAAAAAATAAATGTATTTATTGCAAAATAAGATTAAAACATATAGTCCATATTTTATTATGGCTCATATTTTAAGTTTTCCATTTCTAATTCTTGATAGTTTTCTTGAAGGGCTCGCACTTGTCTCATTTCCTCAGCCAAATCTACTTCGTCTTCAATGACGGTTTCTTCAGGATCCTGGAAATCCATGAAATCCATTTCAAATTCTTGGCAAGCCTTTTCATGTGCATTTTTCCGTTTGACGCTAGACATATAAAGCCGACAATGCTTACACATCATTTTCTCGTACTTGTCTTTCATAGTTGGGCAGTACTGATCAGAGAAAATGGGTTCAGAAAAGCAGCTGCTGAGTGCGAGTCTGTCTGCCAAATCTCCAAATTCAGGTTTTTCATCACCCTCTTCAGCTACTCTTGGTCCTCTTGCGTCAAAAACACATGGGATAGGCGCAGGGAGAAATGATGGTAGGAAATTTGGAAGTTTTGCACATCGGTAACCTCCACAGCACCAGTCTTCTCCGCATTTTCGGATCTGCAGTGTGTAAAGACTTTGGCGGACATGCTCTGTGAGCCGATGTTCTCCAGGAAGAGATGGCAATTCCGCGGATTGTCTAGACGTATTTTCAAATATTCCAGGTTAAATTTTTATACTAAAAATTACCATTTCTGACCAAACGTCACAAAGTATTTCTGCCGCAGCTTTAAAGTTCTGCCTCTCTAATTCTCCATTAATGGTTTTGCCTGAAGAATCAAGGTGAGTCCCAAATGTGGCGACTGGTAGTACAACACCGGATAGATGCTTTGAAAGCGGTGCCATTCTTCTTTCCACTGGAATGATCCAGCAGTTAACTCCTCCTCCTCCCCCCCCGTTCCTGCAGCCACACTTCCTCCTACTCCTGCCAGCAACTCTTTGATTGACGACAACATCACCATCGTAGATGCATTTTTATAGGCTTACTGTGATAGTGCTAATATCTGCAGTCTACTTTATGAACCAATACCTGAAGCTCCGAAAGTTGGATATCCTTTCGGCCAATGAAATGGTCTCAAGCATGAAAAACAAGGCCTTAGAAAAAGAAGAGGCGAATGAGTGAGTCAAGACCAAGCTAACACATATTTACGAAAAAACTATTTTGTATGCTATTGAAATTTCAGTATGCAACTATAATATAAAAATACCCTTTGAACCGGTTAACCGGTTGAACCGGTTGAACTGGCAACCCGGTATATAATATATACAATGTAAAATTTGGAAGTCTAAAGTTGTGTCAGAAAACTGTCAGATTTTAATAAGGGGGTGGTTCCGGCCCATTCTGACATCTTCTGACAGGGGGTGGGGTCGCAAAACCGGGCTGTCAGTCTGACATAATTTATGGACGTTCCCTAAGTCAAAAAAATTATTAGAATTTTTTCACAAAAATGGGCGCACTTATACTCAAAATGTAGCTAAGATTCTGAGGAATATATTCGATTTTTGAAGGTTTGCTAAAACGTGTGTCCATCAAAAAATACACAGTAAAATACGCAAAAAATATGCTTGCCTGCAGACTTTTTTCCGCTTCTGTAGATGGTTTAAATGATATTCAGATATGAAAATGCATTTTGGCGTGCAAATGTCGGCGCGGAAATCTCAAGATAACCAAGATAATCCACTTCTTAATTCAAAATAGAACACACTCACAATAAAAAAAATTCTCATACTTTTTATGAAAAATCTTTTATTTGTGTTTTTAAAAAAATATTTCATTCTTAAAAATATGCAAGATTACCGTATTTCTTCTAATATACCGACATGTCAGTATATTTTTCAACCTTCTTCCAGGGTGTTGGTTTATTAGAAGGTGTCGGTTTATTTCTCGACCTCACCGCGCTGCAAGCGTTGAAATTTTTTCAAGCAGAAGCATATTCAAAAAGGATTTTATTAGTAATCTCAACAATTGAGAAACGAATTGAGAGTATATTTCAAGTTCTTTTTCTTCGAATGAGCGGTCGCTGGCCAATCCATTCTCATCGTCTTCATCCAAATCGGCTTCTTCGATTGGTGGGAGATGTTCAGCGGAAAAACGGGCATTTTGTAGCATTTGAAGTCTCTCTGGCACTGGTCCGGTGCCAATTGGTTACTCCACAATCTGAAACTAGGATATGGTTTGATTTCTTTTATTAAAAACTAACCTTTGAATGACTTGGCTATCATCTCCTTCGACAAAGAATCCCACGCTTGGCAAACCCACTCGAGGTAGACATTCATTGATGGTACTCTTGGGTTTCCACCGACAGTAAATTCCTTGTTTGCGTCACTTAGCATCCAGATGTTATACAGCTCCCTGATCTTCGCCTTGAACGGCACATTCCACACGACGTCAGGTGCCTGAAAAAACAGCAAACTTGCAAATTAAAAATAAATAAATCACAAACCTGGATGAATTTTGTGCATCCTCCAGGTACAACTGCTGAGTGGATTCCGATTTCTTTGAGCTTCTTCTTGGTTGAGTCGGAGAGATGGCATCAAAAGGAGTCCCATACCAGCAAAGGCAAGGTTTTGTCCAAGTAGTCGGCGGTCAGTTCATCGTCCATCCAGATTTTGCCGGCCCAGCTGAGATTCAACCTGCCCTCGAACTTCTTCACAACCTGAAGATCTGGGCGTTTGCGAGGAAGTATAACGTACGGCTTGCACTTAAATCCATCAGAACGGGCAGTGGGCATGAGGGTGACGCGCATTTTGTCGTGGCCAGTTGTAAGAACAGCGACCTATAGTTGAATAATTTTACTATCTTATTAACCATTAAAAATACCTCTTTAGCTCCTTTATCCTCAATGCACCTGCCATTTGAATCTTCCAGCCAAACAGCAGTCTCATCCGCAGCGTAGATGGAGTGGTAGCTAGAATCAAATCAAATCATATGAAATCAAGGCTAAACTACACTATACGCCACCCACTCGATTATATTATACGCCGCCCACTCGATTACACTATACGCCACCCAGATCAGAAACTATTGTTTATTGTTATATAGTGTAATAGTGTAGAAAATAGTGTAATAGTGTATCTAATGGTAATTTGTGTATTGCTATTATTGTTTATCGCTATAAATTGAATAAAATTCGATTGCGTGGCGTATAGTGTAATCGAGTGGGTGGCGTATAGTGTAATCGAGTGGGTGGCGTATAGTGTAATCGAGTGGGTGGCGTATAGTGTAATCGAGTGGGTGGCGTATAGTGTAATCGAGTGGGTGGCGTATAGTGTAATCGAGTGGGTGGCGTATAGTGTAATCGAGTGGGTGGCGTATAGTGTAATCGAGTGGGTGGCGTATAATATAATCGAGTGGGTGGCGTATAGTGTAAGTGCTCCGAAATCAATCGTCAAATCAATAACTACAAACTTGTGCTGCTGGCGCTGCTTTGACACGAACACAACAAAATCTGCGACTTTTTGGCGTAGTCTGATGGCGGCTTCTGGCGGACAGTCGTTTTTACCCTTAAACTGAACTGGTGACGTGCGATAAATTTGTCGAACCAACCGGTGCTTGCCTGAAACAAAGAAGTTCGATAAGTGACCAAGGAAGCGAAGAACAGACCGCAAATCCTTCTCCGTCTTCTTCGGCGCTGATCATCTGTTGTGTTTTCATCTGGGATGATCCTTCGACTGATTCAAAGCTTCTTTGAACGTCGTTCCCTTACCCATGCTGCCAACTGAGTTTCGAGATCTTTGAACTTTAGTGGTCGGCCGCCTTCTGGAAGTTTTTTACTTCTCTTTCCGGCTGGCGATGAGTCACTTAAAATATAAATACACTCGTCATCAACTCAAGAAATAATCTTACTCATGCTTCTTCAGTTGGTTCTCCTGCTTCACCCAATCAATGACTGTCGATCCATTGACGCTGAACTTTTTTGCTGGCGGATTACTTTGAGATTTACTTTGCGTGCTTAATGACGTCAAGCTTCCAGTCGGTTGAGTAGGCCTTGGGCTTTCTGGACACAGTACGTTGCTAGTTTTCGCCGTCGGATTCATCGCTTCCATAGTTTTCTTGAATTTGATCCATATTTGATAAGGAACAATTCAGCAAACACAGCAAAAAAAAACAGTCACAAACGAAGCACTGGATAGACGAGCAACAAAAAATATGTCGTGATAAGACTTTAAAATTTTTGAAAAATTAGTCGGGGTGTCGGTTTATTAGAGGGTGTCGGTTTATTTTTCAACCTACCTCCAGGGTGTCGGTTTATTAGAAGGTGTCGGTTTATCAGAGTGTGTCGGTATATTAGAAGAAATACGGTATTCAGAAACAATTACGAAATAATTATTAATAAGGCACATTTTACATGTTTTTATATGACTCTTTCCCGCGCACTCTTAGCAGCTTTTTTGCAAGTTGTTTTACGCAAAATTCCCAACTTTCGTTGTCGGTAGTATTCACCTTCCACTCGGCTCATGCTTTGCTTTAAGCACTGGGTTGAACTCTATAAACAAATGTAATTAATTATATCAAAAGTCTTGTTTTCACTACCGTATATTACCTTACACAGCCATATCGATTTTAGGAAGTTGAATACAGTCTACTTTTGATTTAGTGTATCACTAAAAAGTTGTTCCCGTCTAGGCGGGCGACGAACTCAAATTTTTAAAAAGGTAGCAAACTTTTTCCAAAAAGGTGGCATTGTAAACGAATTTTTTTTGAAAATATAGCATTCTTACAAAAGTGCCACCTTTCATTTTTTCAGAAGATGGCAAATGTCACCTAAAGGTGGCAAGCTGGTCACCTTGTTCCTAGGGCCCGACACTTTTCGCCTCTATTTTTGAAAAATTTTAACAAATCTGATTTGTCAGTCTAGTCAAAAAAATCGCAAGAATTCAGATTTCGCCGGTCGTTTTTGTAAAAAGCAACGGTTTTAAGTAGCTTTAATATAGCTTTATTTTTAAAAAAAGGTACGCTAAGTTGAGAGGCAGGGTTTTTTTGGCGAAACCGTTGCCATTAACAAAGACGACTGGCGAAATCTGAATTCTCGCGATTTTCGACTAGGCTGACAAATCAGATTTTTTAATAGTTTTCAAAAATTGAGGTGAAAAAGCGTCTGACCATACGTCCCACGTAGGGAGCAAGGGGCTTGGTTGGTTAGAGATGCGCGCACTCACTTACCTTAGACATAATTCCGAGCAAGACTCGTGATCAAAAATGCATTGCTCTTTTTGCCAAGTCCCATGTGGAAAAACACGGTAAAACAGTCAAATGTTCGAAATTTCAAAATGCCCAAAACTCAATTTTTTATGGACCAAACCCCAAAAATAATAATTTTTTTTGAGCTTCTGAGGATGTTTTTTTCATGATGTAGAGCAAAAGTAGAGCAAACAGACAACAGTTTTACCGAAAAGACCCGCGCCTCTCCATTTAGTGAAGATTTTTTTAATAAGTAGCTACACTAAATTGAGAGGCGCGAGTCTTTTTCATCAAAACAGTTGTCATTCACAAGAACGATGGGCAAAATCGAAATCCTTCTGATTTTACGGATTAGACTAATCAAAGACAATTAACAGAAGCCTTCAAAATATGGGATAAAAAAGTGTCTATCTTTTTGGAGTTACACTAAACTCGAGAGTGGACTGTACTAAAAAAGTAGAATAAATTTTGCTTGAACGGCTTCTGTGTGTTGAAATTTTTGCCGGCACTTTTGAAGCCTGCTGATTGAAAAAATAACTATCCTCGCTCTAATAACTCACCCCTCTGGAGGGCATCCAAAAATAACTTACCTGGGTGAGTTATTTGAGGAAATACGGTACCTGTATTTTGCAATTAATTCCGATCGGCAAACACACTGCTTTTTTAATTTTTACTTTAAATCTTACCGAAAATTTCGTTTCAAGTTCATCCACACTTTTGGTCAACTTCAGCACTTGTTTGTGCACTTTGCGAAGCGCACTCGCCACATCACTGCTGTCACTTTCATCGTGATCGTCTGAAGAGATTTGTTTTTGTTCTAATTGGCCGTAAGGTCTAGTTAGATTAGTAGATCGAAGAATAGATTGCGCTGAATATTTGTAAAATTTTATTATTTTTTAGCCATATTAGATTATCTTGAAAAAATTCTAAAAATGACACATTTTTAAATTACAGTCCAACCTTGATGGAGGGTGGACTGTAATTACCTTTGTTTCTTGGCTATGAATAGGAAATTTACAAGAAAATTTTTAGTCAATGTGAAAAATTCTGACACAACTTAATAAGTTAGAATATGGGGAAGGTCATTTTACTAAAGCAGGGCCGAAATTGACCAACCTTTCTTGAAAATGCTTTTTTTAGCATCAGGAAAATCTTGCAATATTCTGTTTAAATCCTTCTTATCCAACACATACAAGTCGACAAAGCCTTTAGTGCGGACAGTCTGTGTTCTTCTGTTGTCCGTAATTTTTCCTGGTAAATGCAAACTAAATAGATTTTGTACTATATCTTTAAGCAGCTTTTTACTTTCAACTTACATAGACAGCTCTCCGAAACATGAGCCTTCGGACAAATTAGTGATAGACTGAGCAAAATTGTGCTCTTCCATCACTTCAACTTCGCCTCTTTTGACAATGTACATTGTCTGAATAATTTACTTATTAAAAGGTTCACTTATTATACCAGCGCGTTACACGGGCAATTTCAATTTTGAAAAATCGAAAAAAAAAAAAACGAAATTGACGTTTTGTAAAAAAACGAGGCTATGTGTTCAAACCGAGCTCTCTACCACCTTCTGCCGACCTCAACACTTCACCAAGTTTTGCTAGTCAAGTTTGCCAAAGTAAATCCCAATAAATAGGGTACTCTACACTGTTTTGGTCACTAGAGCTGGGCAAAAAGGGTCTCTATATGCATTTTTGATCAAGAGTCTTGCTCGGAATCATGTCTCAGGTATGTGTGCGCGCGCATTTCTAACTCCAAGCCCCCTGCGCTCCCGAAGGGGGCGCAGGAGGCTTGGTTGCTTGGGGTTGAGATGCGCACACCCACATACCTTAGACACAAATCACTAGAAAGTGACTCTGGATGCATGAAAAAGCATGCATACCAGAGTTTCTATATGCTGTAGGCCCCAGTTAACAAAACTATGTTTAAATTCCATCTTTTTAGGGTATCTTGATTACCTTGGTCCCCCGAGGCAAAAAGTCAAATTTCCGTCAAAAAAAAATTCTGGGAATTGCTTTGTCATTTGTTTTTTTTTGCCTTTTCTATCGTTTCTAGTGTCTAAAACGTGCTTAGAGACCGATAAAACGCGTTTTTGGCTGTGTGAAGTAGTGTACTTCAGCCTTTACGTGGTCTGGGACTGATATTTGGGTTTTATTAGAAAAATTTATGGGGGAGGGGTATTCGCTACTAGGGTCCAAATTTATATTTCAAAATATTTCTTTTTCAAATTATGCCCTGGCTTTTTTTAAGTTTGAATTCCCATGTAACTCAATGGTATGCCCTTTTGTAAAAAAAAGCCCGGCTTTTTATTTTACGGCATCCTATTATGTACTAACGAGGACAGCTTAGACAAGATACAAGATGATTCAGACACAGTAAACAACGGCTGCAAACCCAAAAAGTAACAACACCAATAAATAACAATACAAATAGATCAAAAAAGTGCTAGAAGTATGTATTAGTCATCCATAGGCTAAAAGGACAATAATAGGTGGAGCAGGGCAAAAAAATAAATTAAACATTTCAAGAAGAGAGCACAAACCAGCCAAGTTTTAGTACAAAACAAGCAACATTTGGGCGGATCACACACAAACACACATATTTTTATGACTTTCGCTTCACTACCAGCCTAGCAAACAGATAATTTTGCGTACTATTTTTTGTCTAAACACAGCCACTTTTAGGTGGTTTTAACAATAAAATTGCGATCTTACTTAGTTTTGTGTTTTGCCATTAGTAATGACTTAAAAAATGGGCTGGCTGAGTTACTTTCTTGTATTTACTGGACTAATTCCTTGTGCATCAGCTATATATTGTTATGAATGCACTGGAGGAGAGAATTCCAGAACCACGTGTGGGCATTACACAGGAACTTCTTGCGGTTATGGATTTTTCGGATGGTTAGTATGGTGGCGGTTTTTGGCGTGTCATTTAGTTTTTGTTTTTAGCATTAAAATTGCTACCTACTCTGGTGGTGTCAACAAAAGTGGGTTTTTACTTAAATCATTTTATTGTTAACTTGAGCAGGACGATGGCTCAGATTTCTCAGAAATTTTCTCATTTTAAGTTATTGAGAATTTTTTTTTAAGTTCTGATTTGTTCTGATCTTAAAAGCAAAATATATGCAAGTTTTTGTATAGATGCCGATTTAAATTGTGTTACAGTCAAGTCTTTCTATAAGGATCACCCTCGGGATTGACCCTAGATGACCTTTATATAGAATGATCGTTTCATAGAAACTTTTTTCCCAAAAAAATTACTAGTGATCGTTATACAGAGATTTATCCAACTCTAGAGAGACTTCGGAGAGTTTTTTGTGAACAATCAATCAAAGATAGACCAAATCTATATCGATGGTATTTTACAACGAGGTTTTATTTTAAGTTCGAACCAATTTAAATTGGTGTAATCTATGGTAAAGGGACGTTTCGTCAGTTTTATACAAATGCAAAAAACTGACGAACTGCTAATTTTGCCTTGGTACCCCCTGTTGGTGTTTTTCAACATTTTATGTTTGTGATATTGTGTTGTTCTGAACCAGCTGATGTGGTCAAAAGAGTGCGAAGCACATGGTTTTGCATTCACATTTCAATATTTGCTTTATTAATTCCCGATGAATCTCTTTAATTGGACCCACGAAGATGTTTGTGATAGAAGGCTAAAGCTAAAAGAAGTTGGAGCAACGATTCTCAGCACATACGCTCGGAAATTCAATTTGTCGACGATAAGTAGGCATGTTCCAAATAGGAAGACAGAAAAGTTGACCATCATGTGAGAAATATTTTTGCAGCTAATTATGTAATATTATCAATTTTTCTTTAGTCCGATCAGCTCGAAATTCGGAGGTTCCATAAAAGTAATGAAGCTAGGCCACGGGAAGTTCCATCTGTACAGGTTTCTAGAAAAGACCAGCACAGTGAATCACTACAGATGCTATGGCTGTGACAGGTAAGGATTTCGATTTTTTCTAATACGCCATTTACATCTTTTTTGAAGGATTAGAAGCAAAGATAAAGAAATAGATTTTATGCAACCGATGCTAAGTGAATCGATCGAAACTGGCGAATGAAAAGTGAATGGAGCCGCACATTACGAAAATTGCAAAAGATACACTGAGAATGAAGTGAAGGCAAAAGACTTGGACAGGAAGATGCGAGAAGAGGTTCGATCAGACGAGACAGCGCTACCGATGTCCACATGGGAGAAGGTGAGGTTATCTTTACTAATTCATACAGATGTTTTTTTTAAGTATGAAATGTTGGCACTCAAAGAGTCGGAGAATAAGGGGGAAGACGTCACGGATCCTTCATCTCTTACCTACGAAGAAGTCAGATATCAGCTCAGTAGGCATCGCCGAGCTGGTGTCATGAATGTAGAAGATCCGTTTGAACTACCTGAACTCTACAAGACTGCAAAGACTAAAGAAAGGTAATTTTTGTGATACTGATCTTCGTGTCTAGCTTCACTTACCGTATTTTCTCTAATAGAACCATGGGCTTATATTTTTCAACCCCCCTCTGGGGGTGGGCTTATATTAGAGACTGGGCTTCAATTAGAGACTGGGCTTCAATTAGAGACTGGGCTTCAATTAGAGACTGGGCTTCTATTAGAGAAAATACGGTATTTAGGTGGGAATTGTTATCTGATCGGTTAGAAGGAATCGCTCTTTTTTCATCTGGGCCGGTACTCACCATCTTTACCTTTACCTCTACATTTTACCCTTACCTCTACCCTTACCCTTACCCTTACCTCTACCTTTTACCCTTACCTCTACCCTTAGGAACATCCATAAATTATGTCAGACTGACAGGGGTGGTGGGGGGTTCCCATGCCAATCTGACAAAATATGACAAGGGGGGGGGGTAGAAGACCTTTTTTCTGACAGGAATGTCAGATTTCTCCGCAAATTTTTCGCTAAATATTTTAAGAATTAAAGCTAGATTTCTAAAATTTTAAATTATTTTTCATATAAAAAATATATATATATATATAGATATATTTTAATACATAGATTTGAAAATAAATATTGAATTTTCCCATCATGGCTCATATTTCAAGTCATATTAAAACTCATATTAAAAGCAATATTTTTTATGCTCTTGTAACTTAAAAACATGCAATTAACATATAATAAAGGCTTCTGTTATTTTACACTATCATTTTTAAGGTTTTAAACTTCAAAAAAAATGTGCAGAAATAAATTTTGGGTCACAAAGTTGTGTCAGAAATTTGTCAGATTTCAATAAGGGGGGGGGATCAAGCCCATTCTGACATGTTCTGACAGGGGGGGTGGGGGGTTCCCAAAAACGGCCTGTCAGTCTGACATAATTTATGGATGCTCCCTTACCTCTACCTTCAACTTTTACCCTTACCTCTACCCTTACCCTTACCTCTACCTTTTACCCTTACCTCTACCCTTACCTCTACCTTCAACTTTTACCCTTACCTCTAACCTTACCTCTACCTTCAACTTTATCCTCGAAAGCACAATCAACTGCATATGATTTATTCCAATCCGCAACAACAAACAACACTATTTAGCGCGTAAAGTAACGATTAACAATAGAATTTCTCATATTTGATCCAGTGCTAATTCTGTCATCCGCATTGACCTCCTCCGGTGGTTGTTCGTCTAGCATGTCTTCATCGTTCTCATCGGATACTCCTCGCAAGCGGCAAATGTTGTGTAGGACTGCAGCGGCAATGATGAATTGAGGGACCCGTAAAGATCAATAGGGCGTGTTCAAATGATAAATAAGATAGTACTCACTTCTTCTGATCCTGGAGATCCTGCTTGGCCAATTTCTTGAGATTCGAATGCTTTTGCTTCACTTGCTCCACGCTGTGCGACCCTTGATCCGGATATTCAGTGTTGAGCGTATCGGCAACCAACTTCCAAGCGGCGTTCTGACCAGCGGCGGAATCCTTTTTGCGGCTGTTCGGGAAGAGATCATCTTGATGTTCGGCCACCAACTCCACCAGACGCTTGCACATTTCAGACGTAAACATGGCGATAACTAAAGATAACAACGATGAAATACGAGAAGCAGTGCAAGATTAATAAAACGAGCAAATCTGAACAAAGAGCACACAACAATGAAAATGAACATCAAAATCGTGTTCAGCGACACAAATTATTACTCTAGAAATGCGTTGCGAGACAAAATTCAAAATCGAGATGAGGGTAAAATTTTTACCCTGCTACCACCCATGGTAAAAATATGCCTTGGTCGCCCTTGTTGTTTTTTACCCTTACCTCTACCTTTACCTCTAAGTATGGTGAGTACAGGTAGAAGTAAGGGTAAAAGGTAAGGGTAAAAGTTAGAGGTAAAGGTAAGGGTAAAAATTATGGTGAGTACGGGTAGAGGTAAGGGTAAAAGGTAAGGGTAAAAGGTAGAGGTAAAGGTAAGGGTAAAAATTATTGTGAGTACGGGTAGAGGTAAGGGTAGAGGTAAGGGTAAAAGGTAAGGGTAAAAAGATGGTGAGTACCGGCCCTGATCGAAACCTAAAAGCAGCGGCTCAGTGCAAGTATTTGGCAGTGGATGCAACATTTGAAGTATGCCCGAAAAGTTTTCGCCAGTTACTGACTATTCATGGTTTGGTATGTTACTTTTCTGAAGCAGATTAAATAAATCAATTGTGTACTATTGACTAGTTTCCGGGTAAATGTGGAAACGAATGGATTTCAATTGCTTTTGCTCTTCTGAAAAAAAAAGATTCGAATGGTTACAAGCTTATCTTCAATGCGATTAAAGAACAGTGGAATCTACTAGGTGTCAAGCCAGCTTTCAGCATTTTGCTAATGGACTTTGAAGATTCTGAAGTCAAAGCTGCAATTGAATGTTTTGGACTTGAGATAGATTAGCGATCTATTGTCACACTATTTGAGATTTTTTTAGAAGCTACGAGGATGTCACTTCCATTTCTGTCAAGCTGTGATTCGTAATGTCAGAACTATTGGTCTCTTCCCACTGTATGACAAGAAAAGTACAAAGTTCAAGGCAGCATTCAACAAGCTTATCCGAAAGTGCGTTGCCTTGCCCCTGCTGTCACCGGATCTTTTCTTAATGGTGTGGTCAGATTTGCTAAAGCCAGAACTGAAGGCGTTAGAAGTGGAAAAGGACGAAAAAATAAAAATTAGAGTTAGTTTTTTAACCTTATAGTCAATTATGTGAATACTTCTTTTAGCAATTTGCAACGTATTTTGATTTGGAATGGTTAAGCAAGCCTTTGCAGCTGGGGAACTTTAATCGCCAATCTATCCGAACTAACAATGCTTGTGAAGGATTACACTCTTTTCTGAAACGGTTACAACTTTTTTTATTTAGGCCTTTTTTATCTTCATGTTTTAGTCGTCCGGGTTCCTTACGAAAGCCAGGATATGCGCGCTTGTCCCACCTTCTAT
This sequence comes from Ditylenchus weischeri, assembly GCA_029231635.1. Classification (NCBI taxonomy): domain Eukaryota; kingdom Metazoa; phylum Nematoda; class Chromadorea; order Rhabditida; family Anguinidae; genus Ditylenchus; species Ditylenchus weischeri. The sequence continues at coordinate 155,841 of JAMRYI010000176.1, read as the reverse complement.
ACACGATTGAATACCAGCAGAGTCGGCGAATCATAAAATTGCGGGAAGGAACTAAAGTTAAACCGAAATCTAAAATTTACAAACAGTTGAATGAGCGTTTAGAGGAACTATGGAGAGCTTTTGAAGTTAGTCATTTTTCGAAGGTTTTTTAATTTGTGCACTTGTAGGAAAGGAACAATAAAAGTCGTGAGTCAATCGATGTGCTGTCTTCATGTCGATCTTTTCTTCGTAAAGCAGCTCGTTTGGTATCAGATGTAGGTGGAACTGGCCTAAGAACCGTCAAAGCAGAGAAAGTGTCACAAAGCAGGAAAAGTGCCTTGTTAAATGTAGTGCCAGCAAAGAAAAAGAAGCGAGGCAGTATAGAGGAGTCCGCTGTAGAGGGAGTCCGTTATAGAGAGGGTAGAATGTGCCTTCTTCTAGGCAAATCCAACCAAACCAAAAAAATTAGTCCGTTATAGAGGGAGTCCGTTATATCGAGTGTACGTTATAGAAGGAGTCGACTGTATTCTTATTTGAAAAGTTGCGAGGAATAAGCAGCCAGACTGAAATTAAGTAGCTTTTTTATAAATAAGTAGCTTCGAAAAGACTAAGAACTGGGGCACCAAAACAAGTAGAATTCTTATAAATAAGTAGAGATGGGCTCGACTGTAAGTCCAATCTTACTGCTATCATTGCAAATTGCGAAAAAAAAACCGAAGCGACTTTTTTGCTAAGAAAAACGAGTTAGTTGGCTTATCTCTGGTTTGTTTTAAGGTCCAAGCACTTTTTCAAAGTGCAGGTCCAACAGTTCCAATCTAATGATATTGATACTCCTTTTTAAAAATTACGCAGGATACCTAAAAAATAATCGATAAGAACACATATAAAAAATCTTCGAAAAAATTTTACTTTATTTTGTTCTAACGCAAGTGCATGCCCTTTGAAAAATTTAAAATTAATTCAAAAAAGCTGTCAAATTCACTTATAATTTATAGAAAAAAAAAATTTAGTGGGTAACTTCATCGACCAGGACCGCAACATTGTGTCTATGGTTAGAGGTTGCAACCTGCTTCCTATTGGAGGAGTAGATGCTTGTCAGCAGCAAATCATCCTCGGCATGAGGATCGTCACTTGTTACTGCTATAGCGATTATTGTAATAGTGCATTAGCAAATAACTCAAATTTAAGTTTTGCTTTTATTTTATTTTCTTGTACATTTATTCTATATGTGCTTCAATCGCTTTGAATAAAAATATTAAGCGGAAGCTTACCTTAGCAACATCTCCTTTGCTATGGATATATTCGCCAGGATTGTAAATTTCAAGTTGCAGACAAGAAATGATTTCTTGTAAAAATTCTTCTTCGCAGCCCTAAAAATAATATGTATGAAAAATGGCAACCGGACATTTTGTAAAATTTTTGAATGGAATTCGGGCGAAAACAACCGAATTTCATTCAAAATTATGCAAAATGTCCGCGGACAAATTGCACAAATTTTACAAAATGTCGGGTTGCCATGAAAATTAAGTACAGTCCACTCTCGATTCAGTGTAGCTCGCGAGGACCTGGAAAATATGCACTAAATCGAGAGTACACTAAATCGAAGGTTTCCCAAGCAAAACAGTCAATATTATTAGAGACAGAAGCGATGCGATATATCGTATCGCAATATCGCATCGCAGAAATTTTTGGTGAAAATATTGCATCGCAATATCGCATCGCAATATCGCATTGCACCCTTTTCAAAATATCGCACATCGCATCGCAATTACTCACTGCCGAAAATATCGCATATCGCATATTTGAAAATTTCTGTCTCTAAATATTATACACTAAATCGAGAGTTCTTGCCTTGATGACCTAGTAATGACCCATAACTTCAACCAAAAGCATCTTTTATTCGATAAACAATAATAAGTCAACTCTCGCTATAGTGCGACTTCTTCGATGATTTGGTTGGTTTACTTTACTTCTGAGTTACCAGTAAAAGATCCAATTTAAACAGGTCATTTTTTCAGAGCTATTTTTTGCCTTCACTGCAACGATTAATTTTAATTTTGATATCCTAATTATGCGTTTTGGTGCTTCAATGAAAGAGTAGAATGTAAGCTTTCTAATGACATATCGTTGAGGTTCTTACTATAATAAAATTTCAGAGTTTTGGTCTAAAGAATTAATTATGTCATTTTTCAAAAACATTGTTGACACTTAAATTTCGAATTCCTCTCAAGACAAAAAAGAATTAAACTTTGAAAAAAGTCCGAATTTAAATATTTTTTGTATAGAGAGGAATTCGAAATTTCTCATTGAGTTTTTGGTTATAAGAGCAGTTTTATAAGCAAATTGGCTATTCTGAACACGAATCTAGTGTCAGATTTCAAAGTTGGACTAACGAAACTCAAGTTTCAGCTTCACGTCAGTTTTTGTAATTTTTTCGGGACATTTGCTTAACACTCCATAGTCCTGTTTTTATTTTCCTTTAAAGCATTTTTTGGTGCAGTTTTTCTTTTCTGTCGATGGTATATACTTTCTACCTATCGGAACCGCTGGATCACACTTTATTAAGTTATCAACTAAGTATCAACAACGTCTTTAAAACAATGACATAATTAATTCTTTAGACCAAAACTCTGAAATTTTATTATACAGTCAAACTCCGTTATAGTGTGACCCTTGGGGACCAAAAAAATTCGCACTATAACGAGACTCGCACTGTATCGGGACTCGCGCTATCGAGACTTTTGAAGACTTTTGACCAAATGGGTCGAACTCAAGGTCCCACTAAATCGAGTTTCGCACTATAACGGAGTTCGACTGTAGTAAGAACCTCAACGATAAGTCATTAGGAAGCTTACATTCTACTCTTGGATTTAAGCACCAAAACGCATATTTAGGATATCAAAATTAAAATTAATCGTTGCAGTGAAGGCAAAAAATAGCTATGAAAGAATGACCTGTATTCCGAGGTCTGGGACAATAATATTCATAGTTAATGAAAAAAGGGGCCCCAGCAGAACAAATTCCAACGAGAATTTTATAAAAAAAATCGTTTTATTTTGGCTTTTGATTGTCTTTTTTCAGAAATCGGACAAATAAATAAACCCGCCTGAATGAAAATCAATCTTTTTCTGATTAATCAACCTTTTAAAAATCATCAGATTTTGGCCTTCCAAAATCAACCTTTTTTCTTAGTAATCAACTCTAATGCGAACCCTGCTATACACTCAATTCTCTCTATACAGTCAACTCCCGCTATATAATCAACTCTCGCTAAGTGACTGCATTATATCGAAATATTTGATAGGCTAGAGTAATTACAGGTTGCTTCTTTTTTAAGAAACAGAAATTTGAATGAAATTATAAAAAATACACTAAATCGAGAGTCTTTTCTTTTGTCGGGACCGGAAAAAGTATACACTAGAGTCACACTAAATCGAGACTGCACTAGATCTAGAGGGGACTGTAGCACTGTACTGCTCTTTTCTCGGACCAATATTCAGATATGGATTGCAGATAGAGATTTTTAGACCAAGATTTTCTTGCAAAAATTTTCAAAAAATTTTGAATGTTTACTACAGTCCACTTTCGCTAACCCGCCACTCCTAGGGACCGGCCTTAGGGTGGCGGGTTACCGAGAGTGGCGGGTTAGCAAGAAAAAACTATCAAATCATGACTAGGGTTGCAGATTTTTGATATCTAACCTCAAAAAAGGGAATTTTTCGCAAAGTTGCAATGTGTATTTCACGGGCTAACTCACGACGAAGACTTGGTGGTAAATAGGATAATATTTCCTGCAAATCTTTCTTTAGTAATCTATCTTAGTAAGTAATGAGCCAACTTGTTCATTCACTTTTGCTTGACCTTCTTTCCAGTAGTACTCAAACCAGTTAATAATTTTTTCAATTAAAGAAGCATGCACTTTTCTAAAAATATTTACTTTTGACAGCCGAATAAAAAGCTGCTCTATTGAACAATAACAAATTTCGAGCTTGTCCCCCTGCTGCTTTTTTGGCTTGTGATTGGGCTAAGAATATACTAGTGTATGTTAGGCTGGACTGAAATATGTTTTCCGAACTACAAAAAAGTAAAAAAAAACATGTTTGAGTTCATCCTAACCCAAGCTGGCCTAACCTGAATCTAAGCCTAAGTAAGAAAACAACAGAGGAGACAAATTTTTAAAAAAATTCAAGTTTTTTTCTCCTGGTTTAGGGCCTTCAAAGCAGAGATTTCCTGATAACGAATGGCGTTTGATTTGATAGTTGATTTGATAAGACCCCTCATTTCATGCTTGATTTGATAGGTGATTTGATAAGCTATCAAAAAATGAGCATTTCGGCATTAGTTGGAGTGAGACGGGTCCGCTTGTAGTCGAACACATCTGGCGCCTCAGAAAACGTTCCTTCGCTTGCAATACTTGTAACCGGAGCGTATAGGTATCGACGAGCGATTTCTGCCAGACAAGGATAATGTTTCTAATGCTCCTGAACAATTTTTTTACCATAAAGTGGTGCGTTTTTTCTTTGAAGAAAATACCTTCCAAAACTCTAGCGGTTCCTCGTCAGGTTGGATACATCGCTTTGACAGGTAAGATTCCATTTCTTTCATTCAGTTTATAATCAGGGTGCACGGGAAAGATGATTTATCAATCGCATAGTACTTCGCTGAGCAAGCTTCAAGGTTGGTTTTGTCGAGTCACAAGCATTAGCATAGAGTCCCAAGCATCTAACCTCAGTTGTCGATAGCTTTGTAAAGAGTAACCCTCCACCAGCATAGTCGAGTTTAATTGACCAGAGCAGAGATATCTAAAACGCTGGCTTCTTCTGAGTAGACATTTCGGCTTTTCGGTTCATAAAACTAAGATTGAGGGTTTGTCCTTTCCACGCCAGACTCCTTGCACCGTTGTTGTGGCCACTTCTTCATCGCCCTCAATAGTAGTCTCCATTTCTTTGATTCGAGGGAAAGGCTGAAAGAAGGTAATGAAAGATAAGTGTTTGAATTGGGTTTAGGGGTATATGAACAGAGAGTTAATGATGTGGAAGGGTGCAAATTATTGAGAGAGATAGATTCTGGTGAGAGAAAGATCATTTGATAGGAAAAATTTGATTTGATAAGGCCTAACAATGTTTGTTTGATTTGGTACTTGATTTGATAAGCTATCAAATCACGTGATTTGATAGGGAAGCATGTCCGAAATTTTTTGCTTGTTTTGATTGGTGGCTTGATTTGATACGTGATTTGATAAGCCTATCAATTCACGACGTTTTGATATCAGGAAAACTCTGCTCCAAAGTATCAAAAATAAAATTATATCATTATAAAGCATCATATTTTTCTGATTTAATCACTCCCTTGATTCTAAATCGCGTTTTCGGCATCGTGTTTTGACCTACTTTTTAAAGATTATTCTTGGCAAGTTACCAATGAATTTGTAGCTCATCTCACTGGCTATAAAATGGGTGGTGGTAATGTGCATGACAGCAGTCTTCAAGAAATGGGTCGAAAAAACAATGCCAAGAACACGATTTTGAATTGGAGGGAGGTGGGGTCCTACGGTATACGGTAGCTGTCGTTTAATAGAGCGAAAAAATTTTACCTAAAGTTCATATAGTGCTTGCATCCATCAATAAAATCTTCAAATTTTACTTTGATCAAGTTTTTCTGAGTGACCATAACACCTAAATTAGCGTTAGTAACCATTGTATTTTAACTCTTACTAAAAACCGTGTTTCAAATTTAATTTCGACAATCACGTTTTAAAAGGGATTTTCTGAGAAACTGATAAACCTACTTACCATGATTTTTTAAAAATTTTGTGTGATGTCCATCGTGTTCTACAACCATAGTGACCGCCCGTCCGGCCGGCGCGTCCCGTCCCCGTCCGGACGGCGCCAAAATACCGGACGGTGAGACGGACGGCCAAGCCGGCCATCCGAGCGGCCGGCCGGCTAAAAACGTCCAAGACGGCAGACGGCCGGCAACGACAAACTCGGACGGGACGGCCAACGGCCGGTCCGTCTGAGACCGTCCTTCATTATACCGAACAAATTTTGGAAAAATAATTTTTTTGTTTTTTTATGTTGAAAACCTATGTTTATTTCATTCAACATGTATAATAACTAATCATTCAATCGTACTAATTTTCTTGCTCAAGCTTTTTATTCAAACGTTTACGATCTCCAAGTTTGTTTCTCAATTCATCGAGATATTTTTCAAGTAGCCGTTGCGTTTCTTCTGAAGAATTCCCGTCAAAGTAAAAACTGCTGAAAGGATCTTTTCCATAATGACAATGCATGCGGAAGGAAGAAGAGTGGGTATGAACGAAGAACTCTTAAAGTCTCGAACACTTCTGACATATAACTCGATATATATTTCTTAAGTTGCTTAATTATTTCAATAAAGATCAATTTTTAAGTAAAAAAATTTGTCACAGAACTTTTCTCGCTATTTGAGCCGGCGGACGGCCGGCGTTAGAAAATTTTAATCGGACGGCCGGCAGACGGCGAAAAACGTCTAAGACGGGGACGGAATGCCGTCCAAATTTTAAGAAGCGCGGTCACTATGTCTACAACTCTTTCTGAGAAACTTTTAAAAAGACTGTCCGTGAAATTTTTTTTGTCTCGAGCGCAATTTGAAATTTGAAGGCGAGTTTTTCATGTCAAAGCAGTTTCACATGCAAATCGACCACGCTGAGCACGAAACCGTTGTCAGAATTAATGGTTTTCTTAGCGGAAAAAAAGTTGTGGGGAATTTTGGTGGGAAATTTCGTGTGAGGCAGAAAATTCGAGTGGCTATAACTTTTTCTCCTACACCCTTGTTTTCCAGCCAACATGTTCAGTTTTTTACGCTAAATCAGAATCTGCAATAAAAATCAGGTCGGGACTGTGAAAAAGATGAAGAAATCGGCATTTTTCACAAAAATTTGCGTTCTGTAAAACACCATTTTTTCAGAGGAGCGGGTGTTTTGGACTTTTTTGTTAGAAATATCAGAACTTCAATACTTCAAAAGAAAGCGCATTTCAAGTCGGTTCCAATGACGCCAAATATGTACAAAAGATTGTTAGGAAATTAGTCAAAATCAACACTTATAGCAGAATGGTTCTAATTTTAAAAAAATTGAGCGCATTTTTAAAGATGTATACATTTTGGTCAGTATGCATGATTTTCATATACAGTCTTTTTAAAAGTTTCTCAGAAAGAGTTTTAGAATACGGATGAGTCCCCCGTGTTTTGGGTAGTGGGGTGGTTGATTTTGGAATTTTTACGTAGCGGGGGATGATACGGGGAGGAATTTAAAAAATAATTTTGCGGGGAGGGAATACGGGGACGGGGAATAGACATAACGGGTATTATAACGAGTAGTCCAAGATCAGCAATGAAAAATTCAGTAACCCTAGTTTATTAGCCCAAAAATTGAGTTGAAAACATAGCGCTTCAAAGTAGCATCAAAGTAGTTGAATCACGCTTCTTCATCACTTTCGGTATCTTCCACCTTCGGCGCCATCTTCAGTTCCTTCAGAGAGGCCTTGATAAGGAGTAGTTGCTGTGCCCTCTCGCCGCTGAGTCGATTTCTTTGTTTGTCGCCGTAGCCAAAATGCATTTATCCAATGATAACGGGGGATGCGGGGATGATTTTTCGATGCGGGAGGAATTACGGGATTCGTAAAAATTTTTAGCGGGGGGGGGTGATAATTCCCCGCGGGGACGGTAGCGGGGCTCATCCCTATTTTAGAAAACGATGGACATCACAGAAAAATTTTGAAAAAAAATCGTGGCAAATCATTATTCGTAACTTTATCATTTTCTCAGAAAGTCTCTTTTAAAAGCAGAAATAAGAAGTGACAACTCTGCAGACACAGCAATATTTTTTCAGCCAAAAGGCGAACTTACCTATGTCGCCAATAACAATTGCAAAAATAAGCAGTCCCAGCAAAGTGTCCAATATTTCGAAAGTCATCTCTATAGTATTATTAGGCCAAGGCTGAAAATCACTAAAATGAAACTTTAATTTGACATAAATAAACTTCCACCTGTTCTCCCAAAGTCACCAGAGTTAGCGCTGACCAATAGAAACTTAGACCATATTGTTTGGTCAGGTTGGAAAAGTGGGTTGAATTGGTTCTAAAAAATTTTTAAACCAATCTCGTTTTTATATGTTTACAGGGTGACTCAAACAAAAACAGCAAAAATTTTGAACTTTGTTTGAATAGCTAAATTTTTAGTTTTCAGCTTGGGCGAATTTTTTTTCTCTATTTTACAGAAAAAGTAAAAAAAAAATCTGGCTTGATTTAAAATTTTGGCTCACTTCTTGGTCATTGCTGCCATTCTTGTACTCTGGCCTCCAATATTTTCTCTTTTTGTTCTTTTTTCAGCCATTGGTTACTCTGGGCACTTGCACTTGGCACTTTTTCACTGATTCAAAAAATGCTAGTCTTGGCTTTCGGCTGACGTTGAGGCTGTTTTTGGGTGGTGTGATGACATTAACTTATTGTTTTTCATAGTGCTTTTTTGGGGCAACTGTTGAAATAAAGTTGTTTTGTTTAATGCAATAATACTTGTGGCTAAACTCTGTCTAAATTGTGGGCTGAAACTTTATGGGTTTCACCTATCCGCGCAAGGCCCTTGACAAAATTTACTAAAAATGTTGCTGCTTTTTTAAATCACCCCGTAGCCCTAAGCAATAATATCTAACCGATAATTCCAGTGGTTTATCAATTCCTCAATATAAAGATGTCTATTGTGCCAATCCTTGCCAGACTCATTAAATAGACAAATATCCGCTTCATAGCGCGTGTCACATTCAGAGTAAACCAAGTCGGGAATTTTGGCATATGTGAAAATCCAGTCGTTAACATCGGCTCCTGTAATTATTGAAATAAAATTTAAATAAGTGTATAATTTCTATTAACCCCTTCCTGCTTATGTGTCCCACACATAGTTGCACTTCCGCCAAAAACGCCACCAGGCGCCGGCAAAATTTGAATTTCGAAATCATAAACATATGCTAAATAGTAAGGCTCATAACTCCACTTTTCACTGATCAAACGTTGTTTTCAACATCAATTTAACAATAAAACCAATTATTTTATCCTTAAATTTAAAGTTTCTAAAAAAAATAAAAAAAATTCAAATTTTTTCGAAAATTAATTCCGGCAGAAATGGGTTATTGCCCCTTCCCCCAAAAGCATAGGGACCGCGCAACCGTCTGGCAGGGCATTCCTGTCCTGGCAGGGCAGCAATATTTTAGACTGGACGGAGTATCTTCAGGGCATAAGAAAGATCGGAATAGCTGTGTGAAAAATCTTTATACAGTATTTGGACTATGAGGTTCCGTCACGTTTTTTGTTTCTTTTGTACTTTTCTCCCAACTTTTTCCTCGCAATTGTTTTTCTGTAAAGTAGGTGCACAACTACAGCGTATCCTCTTTCTTTTGAGTATATGGTTGCCAATACAAACATGTATATTTATGGGGCTTAGACGACCAACAAACTTTGAAATTGGCCAAATTTTTTGATTTTTCAAAACTTTTCAACTTCCGAGGGTTTGTTACCCTACTTTTTTATAACCATTTTTAATTATGTAAAGTAGGTGCACATCTACAGCGTCTCAGCTTTCTTTTGAGTATAAGGTTGCCTATACAAACCTGGATATTTGGGGGTCAGAGACGACCAACAAACTTTGTGGTGCGGAAAACGAAAAATTTGTGTAATTTTTGCTGGGTATTTTATCTGGGAAAAAAGTATGTAAAGATATACCTATTTTTATGAATAAAGTCATAGCCCCTCATTGAAATTTCGAAATACTATAGAGGCGCCGATAGGCGCCTGTGGTCCCTTGTTTTAAAATAAAAGGGATGACTGCCTGGGAACACAGGTTTCTTTTCAGTTGTTAAAAAATGAAAAACATTTTGATTATGTTACTAACGTACCTTCAAAGTTGTAGACCAAGCTGAGCAAGTAGTACATACAACCATTGCAATGGAACACACCCAGACACACAAACGTCAATCGAATAACTCGAAACAAGTGTGGAAAATTTGTGCGTATTTCGGCTAAGTGGACAAATTCCAGCGCTCTGTATAGCTTAAAAAGACGATTGACTCGAAAAATTGAAAACTGAGCATAGTGGAGCAGGATGAAGTCAGTTGGTAGGATACTTAAAATATCAGCTATAAAAGAGGTGCTGAAAATAAAGATTAAAGCAAAAGTTTCGAAGAAGTCTGCGGGAAACCTTGACAAGTAGTTTTTAGCTGTCAAGACTGGGTCCGTGATGTACACTCCGTTCTCCAAATACTCTAAATACAAATATTTTAAGACTCGGAGCTATTTTGACCAAAGTTGTAAAATTCGGTGAGCGTAATATTTTAAGGGAAAGCAGGATCTGTTCTATACCGGGCTGCATCTCAGATTTCGAAAAAAGTACATTAAAAAAACACTTTATGACTATTTCGGATAAATCTTAAAAGTATCCGCTTTTGTTGAAAAGTGTCCGCTTTTGGAGTGGATTTTCCTGAGGCTTCGGTTTTTATCTTATTTAGGGTATCTGGATACCCTTTCAGGTTGGTTCACCTTGGTCCCCCAAGGCAAAAAGTCAAACTTTGGTCAACAATTTTTTTTTCGGAAAGTTGTTTCCCACTCGTTATTTCGCCTTTTTATCGTTTTCAGCCTCTAAAACGTGCTCGAACAACGTGTAAATGCGTTTTTGGCTCCTGTGAACAGTGTACTTCTGCCTGCGGCTGTAGTTCTGACAGCCTTTGAGTCTGCTTTTTGGAATGTCTTTCACTAAAAATAGGCAGTCCCCACCCCCATTAAACAAAAACGGACATTTTTCAGCCAATAGCGGATATTTTTCAACAAAAGCAGACACTTTTCAGCTTTTTTGACTAGAATTCAAAAAAGCGGACACTTTTCAGCCTAACTAATTGTCTTCCCATTTTACCCACTGCTTTTTGCCATTTTAAAGAAAAAATATTTTGAAGTAAAAAAGTTGGGATTCCAAGAAAGTATGAATATTTTTAAAAAGTACATATTGTAGCTCTCGTTTTATAGAGTTTATACAGTTCTTCCAAAAAATGCAAAATATTTTGAGATTCGATTTAACTACTATTGACTTTTGCTCTCTAGCTACCTTTCTTGCTTTGAACAAAAACGTCGGCTAAATTGATGACATCTGAGAGCGCATTAACAACCAGCCAGTAAGTGTAAAAATCCAGATAGAAGTCTTCAAAGACCATAATAGTACATGCCAACAAATTATAGAAGCAGCACAAAGACACAATACCAGACCAAATATAGAAGAAAGTATTGCGATCATTAATTGTTAAAGTTTTTTGCTTAGCTCTTAAAAGTAAAAAAAATTCAAAGAAAGTTTTCATAATTGACAAGTTTGTAAGACTAAAGCAAACTAAAAAATTTGTTAGCAGCCATTAATGGATGCACTTAAAATATGCTTCTAATGCGTTTTTCAACCCCATTAATTTTTTTGCAGATTTATTTAGCTTCAAGTTACTTTTTAACACATAATTTGGAACTCTATTTGCATAAAATTTTTAAAGGTTCACGCACACCGCTAAAAAAGCAGGGCTGTCCCGTTTTCTACTACTTTTGCATTTTATTTGCTATTGATGACTCACATTACTTTTTACAACAGGGCAACAAAGCTTTTGTCAGGCTCATCAAACTATATGTAAAAAATTCTTTGAGGGGCATGCCAGTACAATACACGGAGAAAATGTTTTTTTCTGTCTTGACTTTTTTTGCAGTTCTTTTCTGTCTTGACTTTTTATATTATTAGCACAGAAAAAAGCACATTTTCAAAAAAAATTTAGTTACCACAATTCAACGCCAACAACCACACATCCAGCTCCCCACCCCACCTCATAGCGCTCCTGCTCAAATTAGACCCCCTTTGACTTTGATTATCTACATTTCAGCCAGTCTGGTATAAAGTCATTTTCGCTCCTGTTCCCACCATTAAGAAATTCAGCTTTTACTGCTACTGGAGAAAGAGAGAGCAGGATCAAGAGATTCACGCAAGAATAATCTCAGCTAACACCTAGAGAGCAAAGCGCGTAGAGCGTGTAAGAGCAAAGATTTTATATAAAACTGTTTTTTGCATTTTCTCAACTACTACGACATCTAGCCATTTAAAGTTTTAAATTTTGGTTAAAAATTTGCCCGGTTGAAAAATAATTCCCGGTGGTGTTATTAAAAAATACGTTATTCATGTTTGAAAATTCCGAGCATTTATCTCTTATCCGTCGCAATATCTTCATAAAATGTTATCTTTATTTACGCACTATCACAGAGTTTTTTAATAAGAAGTGAGCTTGCAACGAAAATATTGAGCATTAGTTGAGCTATGGGAAGATATATAGGTCTTTGGAAGTTAGTCACATTGAGAATGTTATTTTGAAGACACATGAGTATTCCTCTCAATCAAATTAATCAGCTATGTCTGGATTCTGAAAGTAGAGCACACCACCGACCAAGTGAAGACTGCCTGTAACTAGCACGTGCAAGCCGCTATTGTTTTCTGCTAATTTGTCCACATATTCCAGAGTTTCTTGAATACATCCGAAAGCAATAGAGCATTCCTTAATTTTTAATTAATAATAAAAATTCCAAAAGAGACTTACCTTTCCAATAAGCTGGTTCCAAGTATCAGCATCCATCGAAGACTTTTTGAATTCAGCTTCATCTGACTGGTTGACGTTGGTGTTATCATTGTGCTTATCAATCACTGGCTTCAGACGAACCGGACAAAATAGTGCTAAGTCGAAATTGCATTCCTAAAATTCAATTTGGTATGTTAAATAAAAATTTAGATAATTTTAAATGTAAACAAATTAATAAGCTACTTGTAAGGCAGGAAGCAAAGTTGAGGAACTTCTGTCACCTGAACAAATCTCAAATTATTTTGCATTTTTTTAAATCTTTATGACTACCTGTGCAATGAAAAACAAGCACCTGAATTCACAAGAAAGTTTATTTTTATCCAAATTTTTTTGCTAATATGGGAAGTGCACATACTTAAGGTGGCGTTAAGACAAACTTTATACTCCAATCGAAAGCTAACGGCATGCCTATTACTGCCTCACTTGTCGATTTTCTTGCCGATGTGTCTACGATGAGAAAATTGAGCTCGAAAAGTAAGATATTTTGGGCATAATGGAATGTTGCAGCAAATTCTCGTAATTTTGCAGCAAATTTAAGTTTATCCTTTTTTCTAGTAAATTTTTGTAACTTTTTTTAAAAGTAATAATACCATCAGGCAGCCCTGCGATTTTAGTTTCTTACATGGTGTCAGTTTTTGCACCATCTCTGCAAAAGGTAGAACAAAAAAGTAAAAGTATGAAGCAAATAAAAAATTATTTATTATTTGACTAGTTTTTTTCTTTTGATTAATGTTGCTGGTTATTTTTAATATTTTCCCTTGTTATGTCTAACTTTTTTGCTAGGATGATTCCCTGTTTTACTAGCTCTCTAATGAGCCATCACTTTCTAACAGTACGGTGCCCACAAAATGGTTTTATGAAAAAAGTGCTTGAAAAATTATCTAGATTAAGTCCTAAAACTGCACTGGGCCTCTGTTTTCTGGCACAAGCATTCAAAACAAAGTGGCTAGCGTGATAGCTCATAATTTTTTACGTATGTATGTGCAATATTGATCAAATTTATACGCACTTTTGAAATTTTGTTAAAAAGTCATATTTTTACGTCAAAAACCAAGTTTTTTTTGGCTAAAAGTAGTTCTAAGTATCAAAATTTACCAATTTTGACAAAAGCCAACAAGGATCTTGTAGTTTAGATCGCGGGCTACATTTTGGTATATAGGGTGTTCAAAAAAGTCCGTCGTTTTGAGATTTTTGACCGTGGAAAGATTTTGACTAAATTTTTCCTGTATTCAGAGACATCAACATGGTTTACACTAGGCATCAATCAGAAGTCGAATGCATCGAAAACTTACGAAAATCGAAAACGACAAATGCAACAGCTGCTGCAAGAGAAGCAAGGAAAGCTAAAGAAGAACAGAAAAAAGCAAAATCTCTTCGAGGGAAGAATGCGAGGAAGGCAGGAATGGGTACGGTTTCTATTTCTTTCAAAGCTTTCTTCCCGCTTGAAAATCAGTTTACTTCTGAAATTAACACTTTAGCAAAGAAAAAAGAAGAAAAAAGAAGAGATGGAACGTGACCTGAGGGCTCACCAAGAATTAGTCGCAGCTGGTTCAGCTCATATGAGGATTATAGTCGGACTTCGGTGGTCCAAAAAAGGTGTCAAAAGTCTGCAAAAGAAACATTAGTCCGAGGTACCTATTGCTGTTTATTGGAGGAGGTATAATTATTTCTGTTTAGCTGAAGATTCTACACCTCTGTTTTCCGAGACTCGAGAACCGGCTCGGAGGACAGTAAGCGTACAAGCAGACTTTACCAGCACACCACTTGCAAAGCTTCAGCGAGAAAAAGATATCCTTCTTAATCGAATGGTCGAACCGAAATTGAGAGAAGCGGTCGGTACTATACTCTTTTTTCATTGTATTGTTATCGTTGATATTAAGACTCCTCGAAAGTCTCTGCACAAGCTTGGCAGAGTTGCATCGCTGCCGAAAATTAGTCAAATCATTTCTCTTTTCCAAGTTGGGAATACTAATTTGTCTTCTTTCTACTCTGACCTGGAGACAAAGATGTGCAATTATGACAGAGTTGATCAAGGTTAACATTTATGCGAAACTTGTCATTCATAGCCATTTGCTGTTATTTCAGCTTGGAATGGACATATTTGCACCTAGCCATCAAGTTCGGCAACTACTGCTAAGTTTTTCGACAGAGCTAGATGTGGCAGCGAGTTCGAGGTATGCCACTGGTGATTTTAAGATTCTCAGCGCACGGTATGGTCACATTGGTTCTTCATCGACTCATTCATGTCTGCTGTGTGAAGTTCCAAAAGAGTCTTTCCAAAGCAGTGAAGTCTATTCTCCTCGAACTCTCTACTCCATTGAAATGGGATATCGTCAGCATCTCCACTACTTTCAATCCGAATTGACTGCTAAACAAAAACTTGAGCTCAGTAGAAATACGAAGTCGATCTCAAATGAGCCTCTTCTGCAAATTCCAATCAGCAATATCATTTCTCCTTCGCTCCACATAATTCAAGGATTAGCGCAAAACTTGATCAACAAAATAGAGAAGGACTTTCCATTGCTAATATCCGAACTAGAGCAAATCAACAAATCTCTTGGAGCAGATAAACAGGCCTTTTTCCAGTCATTTACAGGTGAGCTGGATTTTTTTTCAATGCATACATTTCGGTGAACTTCACACTTCAGGAAACCACATAAGAAAGCTCTTAACAGGTGGTGGGCCGAAAAACATATCAACTGTACTGTCTTATGCTTCATCTAGGCTCGTGTTTGGCAAGCTCCTCTCCTTGTTAGGGAAAATCCATTCGTTTGCAAAAGCATCTTTTTTGGGGAACGGAAGAAATCATTGCTTTCAAAATTTTGGTAGCCGAATACTTCTCCTGTTTCAAAGTAATCTTTAATCCCACAATAAATTTGCTGTTTGTTAATTATGAGAATTAAGAGAGATTTGCCATCCATTTCGATAACACCAAAATGTCATTTGCTTTGCGTTCACGTCAGTAATTTTATGGATGAACACGCTTTTTGGGGCCTTCTGTCCGAGCAATGTATTGAAGCACTGCATGCTGTCGTCAGCAAGGATGAGCGAAGGTTGGCAAGCAAGGAATAGTAAGGAAAAGGAATAGTATTCTGCAAAAAATTATCCAGTGTTCTTTTGTCAGAAATGTGTTGTTTGATATGGAAATTGTTTGTGAGGATGTTGACGACATCTTAAAATAAAATTTTTGGCACGCGAATAAGGAGAAATAAAGAGAAAAAAGATTTGAAATCCTTAGCGTTTTGTTTGACCTAAACTGAACACAAATTTGTGTTTTGAACCCTGTGGCTTTGTTTTCAAATATCACAGATTAGATCCCCAGTAGGAGTACCTTATGATTTTCAAAAATTTTTCCGTTTTTTTTGTTTTTAATTTTGCCATCCTTACCTGCGATTGGTGTATAAAGTTTGTCTTAACGCCACCTTAAGGCCGTCTTAACGTCACCGTAAGTATGTGCACTTCCAGTGTAAATACCCTTAGTGGCTCATTTTCGTTAGTGCTTGTTTCCTTGAACCATTCGGCACAGTACTGAAAATATAAAAAACTACAAATTCCGTATAGCCTTCATAAATTCCCCTCCATAAAACCGACAAAATATACTTGTTTTCGGGCTTTTTAGGGCCTAAGGGAAGAGTTAGGAAAAAAATAAAGAAGGAGTCAAAAATTTTCCGAAACGCATTATGCAATCAATGGTTGAAAGTTTCTATAGAATCGGCTTTGACGCCTGAAAAAAAAACGGAATTCCTAAGACTGTCTGTAGAAACATGAAGAAGTTGGAAGAGCAAGGAATCCAGCAAGTTACATCGAGCCGAATGCAATTACGTAGACAAAAAACAAACTTTTAGTCAAGCGAAATTGGAAACAAAGTTATTTTGGCTTCATTTGGTCATTTTGGAGGAGGGCAACTAACAGTATTTGCTTACTTTAATGCTTTGAGGGGTATGTGCCGAATCCAGGAAGTAAATGATTTCAGACGAATTTTCACTGCTTTTTTTCTTGAGCACCTGACTCCTGCCTGGCCATCTACAATTCTCTAGACCATCGCAAAATATGTCTGGAATTGTGTAGCCTAAGTGATTTTTTCCTCCATTGGAAGTGTAGCTGAAGTCGGTGGTAGAGCTTAGCAAACTGGAGCAATTTTCTGCATAACTACTTGCTTAAATTGGGTCTAAAGTGATCATTTACCATATTTTTTGGTTCTCAACAGCCAAAACCTAGCTAACTGGAGAGCTAATGACACATTTGTGACTTGGTGACGACCAGGTATGCCAAATGAAACAGTTCTCGGCCACACATAGTCTTTCAGCTCAGGTGCAATCAGGTAAGGGCACTAAAAAGTTGATAAATTTTTTAGACTGCAAAAGGTAATGCACTTTAAAGTGGGGTGCAAAGGGGGAGCACACATAAAAGTGCACTGCTTTCTTCTCTTTTAAAAAAATATCGCGGTACTTATCCTGTTTACACTCATAGTTTTACAGGTATGGGCGTAAACCAGGGTATCGAAACGTAATTTTTAAAAAGATTTGTACTTTTTTTGGAACCCGAAATCTTTTTTATTTTTGACATTTTATGTCAAAATCTTTTTTTTTCGGTGCTGAAAAATCAATAAGCACTGGATAAAATGTCATTTTTGACGAAAAATGACCAAATCGTACATTTTTTTGCCAAATGTTTATTTTTTTTAATTTTGAGTTTGCAACCCTAGCGTAAACACAAAAAGTTTCTGATGAATTATTTTTACACCAAAAAAAAGATTTTGTAAAAAATAACTAAGATTCACTTTATTTTAAACTGTAAGTGAATCGTGGCGCCAAGTTTGAGAAGTCCAGCATTTGATTTGTTTTTTTTATATCTACGGATAATTTCGTGTGTGAAACTAAACATTAATCCTATTTTCTCGCTTTTTCCATTGATTTTTAAACCTTGCTACTCACTCTTGCTTGCAAAATTAGCTGTCTTCGATTAGTGATATCTAGGGGGTCACTAAATCGAGGTACAGTCGAGCCTCGATATAACGACACCCCAAGGGACCGGCTTAAGGGTGTCGTTATATCGAGGGTTCATTTGACCAGATTTTAGTCAAAGCTGTCCAAATTGGTCAATTTTTGGGTGTCGTTATATCGAGGGTTCATTTGACCAGATTTTAGTCAAAGCTGTCCAAATTGGTCAATTTTTGGGTGTCGTTATATCGAGGGTTCATTTGACCAGATTTTAGTCAAAGCTGTCCAAATTGGTCAATTTTTGGGTGTCGTTATATCGAGGGTTCATTTGACCAGATTTTAGTCAAAGCTGTCCAAATTGGTCAATTTTTGGGTGTCGTTATATCGAGGGTTCATTTGACCAGATTTTAGTCAAAGCTGACCAAATTGGTCAATTTTTGGGTGTCGTTATATCGAGGGTTCATTTGACCAGATTTTAGTCAAAGCTGACCAAATTGGTCAATTTTTGGGTGTCGTTATATCGAGGGTTCATTTGACCAGATTTTAGTCAAAGCTGACCAAATTGGTCAATTTTTGGGTGTCGTTATATCGAGGGTTCATTTGACCAGATTTTAGTCAAAGCTGTCCAAATTGGTCAATTTTGGGTGTCGTTATATCGAGGGTTCATTTGACCAGATTTTAGTCAAAGCTGTCCAAATTGGTCAATTTTTGGGTGTCGTTATATCGAGGGTTCATTTGACCAGATTTTAGTCAAAGCTGTCCAAATTGGTCAATTTTTGGGTGTCGTTATATCGAGGGTTCATTTGACCAGATTTTAGTCAAAGCTGACCAAATTGGTCAATTTTTGGGTGTCGTTATATCGAGGGTTCATTTGACCAGATTTTAGTCAAAGCTGACCAAATTGGTCAATTTTTGGGTGTCGTTATATCGAGGGTTCATTTGACCAGATTTTAGTCAAAGCTGACCAAATTGGTCAATTTTTGGGTGTCGTTATATCGAGGGTTCATTTGACCAGATTTTAGTCAAAGCTGACCAAATTGGTCAATTTTTGGGTGTCGTTATATCGAGGTTCGACTGTAGTAAATTTAAATGGCGCAGTATCAAAGTTTTATTTTGAATATTTGAAGCGAAAGTAGAAAACAAAATGTACTCGAGCAATGATTCAAACCCACGACCAGCTTTTACTAGCTTCTGCTGCTGTATCATTGAGTTATTCAGGTGATTGTATCACACCTTTGTTTTTCATTATTTATTAGCGGAAGAGATTAACCAATCTTCTTACATTAACAAACCTCTTTTTCTTGACTTCTTTGTTGAATTACTTGCATGGCTTCTTGGGGTTGGTTCACAGACAGCAAGAGCGAGTTCTTTTTCATGATTCCTGCCTTTTGCCATGCTATTTCGGCAATTGTGTTTCCCAACAGGCGAGTGTGGTCTAAATTAATACTCACCTAATCGAGTGTGCCAAGCGTTTTGTGCAGTTTTTCATGCTGAATGGCAAAAAAATTCGGAAAAAGTTTCTTTGAGCGGGTGAAAAGGGTTACTGATGACCTATTCTCAAATGTCCATGTTGTTCTTTTGCTTATATTTTTTTATTATTATTATTTATTATTGAGAATAGGTCAACAACTTCAGTAACCCCTTTCACCCGCTCAAAGAAACTTTTTCCGATTTTTTTTTGCCATTCGACATGAAAAACTGCACAAAACGCTACACTTGACACACTCGATTAGGTGAGTGTTAAACAGTTCGTATCGTTTATAGTTCTTTAAAAACTACCTAAATCCAAAGAAGTGATTCCACAAACGACTGGATTTTTCAACACATTAGTGCAATCATGCTCACCACCAATACCAACTTCAATAACTGCCACATCCACTCGCTCCACCAAAAATATTTTGAAGGCCAGAAGCGTCAGAAACTTGAAATAACCAGGAAAGTTCTCGGTTGTTCTGTGCTAAAAAAAGATTTTTACCTTGTAATAAAATAAAAACTAGAAAACACTTTTCGAAAAATTTTAACTCATAAAAAGTTAAAGGGGCTCGCCAGATCAACTGAGTAGGCAAAATTGGCTTCGGTGGCGCAGTGGATAAGCGTTTGTGTTTTATGGCCCAAAATGGGTCCAAAAGTGTGTTCTGACCACTTTTTGAGCTTCTCTGGTCTTTATTTGGGTGGAAAACATGTTTTTAGGAGCGGCCGAACATTTTGGAAAAAAACTTTTTGACCAAAATTTGACTTTTTGCCTTGGTCCCCCAAGGTAAACCAACCTGAACAGGTACCCATATGCCTCAGAAAGATGGAATTTGAACATAGTTTTACGGTATTCTACTATGTTTTGGTCACTGGAGCTTGGCAAAAAGACTCTCTATACATTTTTTGATCAAGAGACTTGCTCGCAATTATGTCTAAGGTAAGTAAGTCTCTATCCCATCTCTATCCCATCCCCCCTTCGGGGGCGCAGGGGCTTGAGAGTTAGAGATGCGCGCACAGCCTTGCCTTAGACCTGATTCCAAGCAAGACTAACAAGACTAAAAATGCTAAAGACTAAAGAAGACTAAAGAAGCTCTGTTGGCTCTGGCCAAATAGTGTACTCCTGCCCTTTTCACCCAGCTCTAGTGATCAAAACGTAGTAGAATACCAAAAAACTAACCATTTTCTGGTCATCCACGTACTCTTCTGGGGTGAATTACCTTGGAGGACCAAGCAAAAAGTCAAATTTTGGTCAAAATTTTTTTTTCAAAAATTGTCGGCTGCGCCTTAAAAACATGTTTTCTACCGAAATAAATACCAGCGAAGCTCAAAAAATTAGTCACGCTTTGGTGAACATGCGATATAAAGAAATCCTGTCCTTCTTTGGCTTGTTTGACCAATGTATAGGGGTAATTTGGGTCACTGATTATGAATCTGGCGTCAAAAAAGTCGAATTACCCCTATACATTGGTCAAACAGGTCAAAATAAATGGTGTGCTACCACGTGGGATCGAACCTGCACACCATAAAATACAAACGCTTATCCACTGCGCCACCAAAGCCACTTTTTCTACTCAGCTGATCTTAGTACAGAGTGGCCCAAGAAAATTGCTCAATTACAAGTGGACATGACTTTTTCTCGGAGTTCGACATTTAGCAAAAATGCGTATCTTTTTACATGTAATGTCCAGTGGACGATTTTCTTAGTTTTAAAGGTCATTAACAAGATCATATACTACCATTTACCAAGACCCTAACAACAAAGGGACGAAGGGAAAATGGTGTTTTGCTCATTACATACTAAATAATGTATTAGGTTGATCCAAAAGTTCTTGGGCACCTTGAAAAAATTTATTTTCGATTTCGTATGTAATGTATGTATGTAAATATTAGAAGTATTAGTAGTATTAAAAGTATTAGTAGAAGTATTAGTAATATTAGAAATATTAGAAGCAATTTTAACAGATCTGCAAGTTTATTTTGATTCGAAACCGATTAGATTCTTTGTTAAAGGTATTGGGAGATTGCCTGAAAGATGGCAAAATGTTGTTGATGTTGAGGGGAGATTATTTTGTTGAATAAAGATTTTGGAGAGCTGTTTTGTTGATGTGACTTCGAGTGATATCTCCTCTGAATTAGATCTGCAAACATTGGAATGATAAACATCATGCTAAAATATTAACACGTTAATAAAAAATCGAAAATAAATTTTTTCAAGGTGCCCAAGAACTTTTGGATCAACCTAATATATATTTTCCTAAGAAAATTGCAAATTCGATTTTTACAAAAA
The DNA here is from genome assembly GCA_029231635.1 of Ditylenchus weischeri. Taxonomy (NCBI): domain Eukaryota; kingdom Metazoa; phylum Nematoda; class Chromadorea; order Rhabditida; family Anguinidae; genus Ditylenchus; species Ditylenchus weischeri. The sequence goes on along the minus strand of JAMRYI010000176.1, from coordinate 134,489 downwards.
GTTATGGCCACAAATAACGGAATTTTTCGGTCATCTTGCTCAACTTTATGTCACAATAAGACAAAAATTACTTTTTTAAGTATATCTAGTACGTCAAAGAAGTTTTTAGAAAAAGTAGTCTCTGAAATTGGCTTTCCATCGATTCTTATCCTTTCACGCACATGAACCAAATGTGGAGAACTTAAAATAACAGCTGTGAGTATGTTAAAAAAAAACTGAAACCTATAGAAACCAGTTTTGAAACCGAGATGACGCAGTATTGACTCAACAAACGCAGCTGTAGAACCCTTGCCCTTGGTGCCAGTGATGTGAATGCAATTGAGCGAGTCGATGTTATCCATCTGGGAAAAAATGAATTAAAAAATTTACTTAAAAAATTAAAAAAAGCTCACAGAAATGTTTAGATGGTTGAGAAGATTTGAAGTTTCCTAAAAATAAAGTTTTTGACACTATTGCTTTATAAAACCTCGCTCCCTCAGCTCAAAGTTATGTGGTAAGCCAAACTAACTACCACTCAAATCGGAGCTATTAGATCGTAATTCTCATAAATCAATTGTTGTACGAGTGTTCGGAGATATTTTGAAATTTTGAATCACCCATATACAGGGTGATTTAAAACTACGCTAACATTTTTAAAAAAATCGGGCGTTGCGGCCCATTTCCGAATTTTTGGATGGCAAATGCCGGAAACGTCCCCAATAAGGCCATTATAAAACAAAACAAAAATCAGGCGTATCAAACAAACAAACGAATGTTAAATGTTAACGTAATTTTGATTCAACCCGTAAGTGTCCGGCTACGATATACTATTGTAGGGAGCAAAAGTAATAGAACAGGTCTTTTTTCCTAAATTTTTTTGGTATAAGGGATTTTTAAGGACAATAGATTATTAAAAGCTAATTTACTTTGGTGCAGTTTTGTAGCATTTTGCCTCCTCTATCTGTTGACGTCATCCTAAAAAACGGTTTATGTAGAAAAATTGAAGAGCTTTTAAAAAGTGCATTCAACTTCAAATATCTATCTTAAATTTTAAAAGAAAATCTTGTAGTTACGCAGCCAAACGATGATTTTACTATGATTCACCTGTATTTTGAATATCATAACTTTTCCCACAATAATCCAAAAGAAAAGTTTGACCCACCAAACTGTAGCTAAGATAAAGTGCTTTTAAAATCTTTCAAAAATAACTTGCAAAAAACTCCAAACTAACTATTAGGTTGTCTCAAAAGTTCGCACCGTTTCACAGTCAAACGTTCAAATAAAGCAAAATTTCAAATTTTATTCAAAACAAAGCATAACAATTAATCAACAAAATAATCTCCATCAAATTCCACAACTTTCTCCCAGCGTTCTTGAAGACGACTGATTCCCTTGACATAAAATCCGGCTGGCTTTGAAGAAAAGAAACGATCCCAGAATCAGCCCAAAATTAAACAAAAACAACATAACGTGGCGAATATGATTGCTATCCATCTAAAAACAATAAACAATATGAGCTGAGCAAAAAAATAAACGGAAAACTGAAAAACATTGCAAAATAAACACAGAGAACTTTTTAAAACTGTACAAAATTTTCAACAGGGGGACCAAGGCAACGCGGTGCGAACTTTTGAGACAACCTAATACTATCTATTAGTAGCCATCGTTGTTCCAAAAATGACTTGTTTCGTAAAACTTATTAAAAAGTAAAAAATACAAGAAATAAAAAAAATTGTTTACGTCAACAGATAGAGGAGGAATATGCTACAAAACTGCACCAAAGTAAATTAGCTTTTAATAATCTATTGTCCTCAAAAATCCCTTATACCAAAAAAATTTCAGGCAAAAAGACCTGTTCCATTACTTTTGCTCGCTAGTGTATGAGGTAAAATCACCAAAGATCGTGAAAGTCAGGAAAGCAATGAATGAATTGAATTTTTTTCTAAAGCTCAAAAATGAAGCACCTCAACGTTCATTTCTGTCAACTGCCTTCTACTATAAAATTTAGCCAGGGTTTCTGCGTTGCTCTGAAGTCCATTCAGCTGATATACTGCTTCCTGAAATTATATTTCATAGGAACAAAAATAAATAAAGACAAAAGCTTTACTTCATACGTTTTGGTGCCCAAATCCCTTTGAGACATTTGGAATATCCGCGTCAAGACAAATGCTAAAAAATTCCATTTTAAGGAAGTACTTTGAAACAGAAGTTCTACTATATTTATTTACTTTTTAATTTTTTTCGGTATGATCTTTATTTGAAAGAGAAAAACGTATTTCTCTAGTTCATATATCATCTTAAATTTAATAAATATAAAGGGGCATGTCCGTGCGTTACAGTGAAAAAGGGCGGAGACATAAAAAAACTACAAGACAATTGTACAGTCGAACTCCGATATAACGCCACCCCCATGTAACGCCACCCCCATGTAACGCCACCCCCGATATAACGCCACTTTTAAAAAATTTGGTTGGCCAGCAAAGAAAGTACACAAAGTTTACCCCCGTTATAACGCCACCCAATATAACGCCACCCCCGCTATAACGCCACCTACAAGAAGGACCCAAGCAATAAAATTACCTCCGATATAACGCCACTGCCTCGTTTTTCAAATTTGGACGCGTAGTTTTTGCAACAAGAACACCGCTGATCCATCCATTCTCGGTCACAGCGACGCTTTGGACGAATTCTTCTACAGAGAGCGCCAGAAAATCGAAAAGCAGAGTAAACTCACAGATTTCTTCCATGTTAGTTAGTTTGTTGTTTGGTATATTGTCATTGTTTGAATAAACCTTATTTCATATCACCACCCCGATTTAACGCCACCCCCGATGTAACGCCACCAAATAAAGGTCCCCAGGGGTGGCGTTATATCGGAGTTCGACTGTATCTTTAAAAGTTTTAAACAGAAGTCGGTAACCAAATTCCAAACTCCAAAAATATACTTGTGCATAATTAATGTATTTAATTTGATAAGTAATCCGAAAAATCAAAATTTGGAGGTGGGATGTAAACTAGAAAAGTACCCGCAAAAATATATGGAAAACACGTGCATACCTGGACGAGTCGCCAGACTACTTGTGAATAATGATAAGAAAGGGCGAGAGATTAATTGAATCATGAAGGTTGCCCTTTATTGTCCATTTTTGGCGAGACACACACTAAAACCTTTAGTAGAGCAATAATAATAACTAATTAGGTTTGATTTGGTGGCTAGTCATTGACACAAGCTTGACACGCATTAAGAAATACAATTAAAGAAAAAACTACGTTTATTTAGAGGTTAAAAAAATACAAATAACGTATTTCCTCTAATAGAAGCGCATGAAAAGGCGCACCTTGTGTCGAGATCGAAAAATAAAGGCGCATGTTTCAATAAAGGCGCATGGTAAATGGTAAAGGCGCACGCGAATCACAGTGAAGCTGACTGCGCGATCTGATGGCAAAAAGATGAAGCCGTTCGTGCTGCTGTCCAGAAAAATAATGGACAAAGAAGCAAAATTCATTGTCGAGAAGTACAAGAAGTTAGAGCTTTTGCAGGAAGGGGACAGTGTGGATGAATGACGAATTAACGGGCGACTATTTGGAAAGGATCTTTGGACGTTCTGCTGGTCAGGGATTCTTGCACGAAATTTATCCAGGTTCAGATTTTTAGTTTTTCGTTTTTTTCATTTGGGAATGGTTCAGGCTTCAGATGTCTTGTGGAATGGCCAATTCAATGCTCACATACGCTGAAGCTACGACAGATGGATGGCAAACGACGCGCAGAAGAAATTCACAAAAGGCGGAAACCCTAAGGCTCCTTCTATGGATGTCTGTCTTCAGTGGATCGTGGATGCTTGGGAATCTTTACAGGTCGGCGTTTGTCTTATACCTAGCTTCTGAATAAATATGTCTCTTTTCAGACTGTGGCATTACAATGTGCTATGATGGAAGTGAGGACAATCAGATTCACTGCTACAGAAAGCACGGACCTATTCCATCAGGACAATTCGAACCGATGATAACACGCAATGCGACTCAACAGGTGGTAGCTGTGGCTGAAGAAGTCGATGCACAGCAAGATTAGGAAAATGGCTATGTGAGCGATGAATCTCTGGAATTGGATTGAAACGATGAATTGAATGCACCGAATCCTAAATTTCACGCTTTTTGATTTGAAATTTCCACATCCTAGAATATTGTTGTTGTTATTGTTGGCACCACCTCAAATAAACTTTATTGTTCAAAAAGGTGTTTGAAAAATATTTCTTGATAGGCGCATGCTCTAATAGAAGCTCATGCTCTAATAGAGGCGCGGTTTGGAGGAAGGTTGAAAAATAAAGGCGCTGCGCTTCTATTAGAGCAAATACGGTAAATTAGAAAATTGGGGCTCTTAACCAAAATTCAAAATATGGAATCAGTAGAACCAAAATGCACTAAAAACAGCTCAAAAATTTTTTTTTGCTGTGTAATTAAAAACCTCAAATTTCAGGGGATGCGCTTATTAGAGGTAGGCGGCAATCAAAGGAAATATCGTGTTTTGTCAAAACCAGGTTTTGTCAAAACTAAATTTTATTTTAACGTCCATTGAAAAAAAGATCGTTTGTTTCAGAAATGTCTTTGATAAATTCTTTGGTAATTTAAAAGAAAAGACAAATCTACTCTTAATGATTATCTTTCCACAAAAGTAACTTTGATCATATAATGGTTCCTTCACGACGTAAGTGTAAGTGTAAATGTAAATGATTTTTGCATCGTGAAGACCTCTTAAATTTACACTTACCCCTTCATGATACGAGTGTAAATGTAAATGCAAATTTTTTTACTTATTTACTTTTTTGCAAAATAAGTGTTTCTTTTTGACAAATATTGATTTTTTTCAAGTTTTATAATTGTAAATCGTCTTCTCTGTCTATGGAGTCTATTGATGTAGTAGAGGAAAATGAGGAAGAGGTCCATGAAAGCTCTGGTATGGACAGCTACCAGGATTCACCAGCTGAATCCCGTCCAGCCAGTGAACGCAATTCGCCGGCTCCATCACGCAAACGAAAAGGCTTTGAGAACGCTATCCTTGCTGCTCTTAGCAAGATCAACTCTTCTCCGAGTGTAGAGATCTCCGCAATTGCAAAGTCTGTGGATGAGATATACAAGCGAATCCAGAAAGTAGAGCACCCGAAAACAATCTTGGAGATAGCTTTATAAGATCTTGTTTTCGTGTCTTTCTAATATGTATTTTCAGTAAGGGCTACGGTTTTGGGCAAACGGTCTCGCTTTTGTATTTTCAGAGCGGCTTTGCTGGATCGTGAGTTCTGATCCGATCGAAATTTTTCCCTCTTTTCAAAGCAATATCTGCTTTCGTAACTGGTTTTTTAGCTCTATTCTTTAGCTATGGAATGCCGCCAATTGTAATTTTTTATGAAGGAACCAAAAAATTATAGCCATACCTAAGTTAGAGATACTTATATTGGCTGAGCTGTAACAGTTTTTAGCTCGTTCATGCTTTTTTGGTCACTAATACGGCTGTGATTTTTTTTTAGAATTCTTCTAGGCTATCACTGACTCTACCTTTTCCGATATTTATTTTTCGGTCAAGTGCTCGTAAATATCGAGATCGTCTTCAAGGTTTTATGGTTTTTTAGAAGGTTGACCCTTGTTTTCAACCTACAGTTCTCTACCAACGAATTCTCGACCAGTATATTATCAAACCGGCTTATTCTTCAATCGGCCAATTCTTCAACCAGGTTGTTCTTCAACTGTTTGCACGTTAAAATATGTTAAAAAACAGCTAATCCTAAAGCTTGCTATTGTTTAACCGGGTTGTTCTTCGTGAAAATAAAAAAGGAACGTAAGCAGGATCGCAGAACAACCCAGTAGAAGAACAGCACTCGGCTAACAAGCCGGTTAAATAATAACCAGATGGAAGAATTAACCGGTTGAAGAACAAAGGTAGAGCCCGAGAAATAATCCGCCGAGGTGGCCAATTAGAGAAAACACGATAGTTCTGAAAGTTTCTACTTGTTATTTTTTCTTGTTTCACTTGCGTGGTCGTATTTTTGTAAAAGTTTATCACTCAGCTAAACGTCTCATTACAGAATTTTTTATTCTCTTTGATTTATTTTTGACTGTTTTGGTTTAGCTTGTGTTGTTTGATCATTATCGTTTAGTGGAATATAGCTTTAGGTTACCCCCGATATAACGGCACCTTCAACCCGTGCCCAAGGGGTGCCGTTACATCGGCACTCAATTGTATACCAATTTTGTGTCTTGATTGCAGCGCTTGTCTCTTTTCACCTGATTTTTCCACCACTCTTTCAACCAAAAATGTTGTTAATGTTATAGTAAGGATAATAAGAAAATTTTATCCCCTTCAGCATCTGATCTAATTGCTTTTGCGCAAATCCATCTTCTGGTGGTAGTGGATGCACGACACTTCCTTTATCGCCCTAAAAGACCAAAAAGGTAAGAAAGCGACAGATTTCTTCAGCCCTAAAACTGCAAGAAGAGTAGAGAGTGCTAGAAATCAGGCTGGATCACCAATGCCCAGATGGGCAGACAGTTGAACAGGCCGTGTGGAGTGGGTGAATAAGAGGTCAGCTACATACTCACTCTTTGATTGCTGCAGGGGACGGCGAACACACATCCCCTTTTCTTTGCACCATCCATTCAGTTGGTTCTATGGGCAAGGAGCAGAGACGTTCTACTACAACCCAATCGATTGTGGTTCCAACTGGCTCTCCCCATCCCCCTTTACTTTTACACAAATCACTACCCCTGTAGAGTTGCTTTTTGGGCTAGTCAACGTTGCTTTAACTTTTTTTTTGATAAAAAAAAGGCTATAAAAAGACGGTAGGAATGAAAATTTTGGGACTTTTTGTAGGGGATTAGTCCCAAAAGTGTAATGGTAAAAAGACATTTCGCATCAGTTAATTTTTTTGTGTTTTCAGTAAACACAAGTATTTTTAAATAAATTTTTTTACTCAGATGCATCGTAGTGGCTAAAATGTCTTCAGGAATCCGAATTACGCAACGGAATCTTAAAAAGTGATTAAATGGCGAGTTATGATCTAAAGTTGAAGTACCAGATTTCAAATGGCGACCATCTTACTTTTGAAATTTTATTACAAATTCTGTTGGGTAATCAAGATTTGCTGGAAACATTTAGGTGCTTAGAGAGTTTTTAGAATGAAAAATTCTCTCAAAAACTACAGTCGACTCCCTCCATAGTGCACACCCAAGGGACCGGCGCCAGGTGTGCACTATGGCGGGGGGTGCACTATGGCGGGGGTGCACTATGGGGAGAGCTATTTTGCTTTAACACAGCCATGTGTGCACTATAGAGGGGGTTTTCCATCTAAAACAAAGTTTTATTCAAACAACAACAGTAACAATAACACTCAATCATTTGTTAGCCGTAAAATAATCGAAAAGATTTTTCTGCTTCATATTCTTCAAACGTTCATTCGTCAGTAGTTCATCCAGCTTGTCACACATTCCTAAGACGGCAGGATCAGCGAAGTTAGTTTCCACGTAGCGCTGGAAGAGCTTGAATCCCTCGATGGCTTCTCGAGTTGTAACCGCAGGCTGTACCGGCTCTTCCTCATCAATTATCACCTCTCCAGAGTCACTGTCATATTCCGCTTCGGCTGTCGAGACGGCTTCTGCAATTTCTTCCAATCTAAGTGTTCCTCCAGTGACGACATCCTGATCGACGTTCAAGTAGTCAAGCAAATCGCATTCTGTTGGTTCCACCGCTTGCAGTTCTTCCCAAAGCGTGTTCATCTCTTCCTCTGCATCGTTTTGCGCCACCAAGGGCTAAAGTAAAATAAAAATTAGCCAAAATTATCAACCAAAAATAAAAAAATAAAGCTCCACCTGTCCATCCACGATGAATCCTGCTTTTAGAAAGCAATTTGCAAGCGTCTCGGGTCTCACGTACCTCCAGGCTCGATGAAGGAGACACAACGCCTTGAGAAGATTTATTTTGAAGTCAGTATTGGTGTCGATTGCTGCGATTCGTTCACTAAGGAGAAAGCGCCTATAATGTACCTTCAAGTTCTAAATGATTCCTTGATCCATTGGCTGAAAAAGTAGGTTGCATATGAGACTCGTGTTGATAATTTTTAAGATGTTAAGAAATCACCTGCGATTCGGCTGTAGTATTCGGTGGGAAAAACTTAAGCGTTATTTGCTCCAGTTTAATTTTCGAGTGCCCGCTAAAGTTGTCGAGGAAAAGAAGCACTTTGCGTTTGTCCTGTTTTAGTTTCCGGTCCCACTCTCTGAGCCAAGCCTCGAAAAGATCAGCTAAAAAGTAGCCATGTCAGAAAACAGTTATCAAAACAACTGCATATAAAAAAATATTACCCGTCATCCATGCCTTCTTGTTTGCTTTATAGTTTACTGGCACTCGCGCGTTTTTGAAGCACCGAGGATTTGTTGACTTTCCAATCACCAGCAAGGGCAGTTTTTCTGTTCCTGACATATTTGACCCCACGAGAACTGTTATTCTTTCTTTGCTTTTTTTGCCCGACGTGCATCTCTCGCCTAAAAACATGTCGTAGGAACTATCAAAATACCAACGTTAAATGGAAACCTTTGAAAGCCAGTGTCTTGTTTGAAAGAAGCTGCCAAAAAAAGACCTGTTTCGTCGGCGTTGAACACATCATCTGCAGAAAAGTGAGAAATTGCTTCCAGCAAAATGTCCTTCTTCCAGTCATTGAGTGCACTCAAATCGATGTCCGCTGCTTCACCTTGATTGCTTCGAAAGATGATTGAATGGCGATGCTTGAAACGGCTGAGCCAACCATCGCTTGCTTGGAAACTTTCGAGCTCGGCGGCTTTTTCTTCCATTTTTGCTTGCTTCGCCGCCAAGGGCTCATCCTCCGCTACTTTCCTTAGTTGCTTTGCCAGCTTTTTCGCCAATTCTTTCGCTTTTTCCTACAACTGACAGTAATAAAAGTAATGTAATGGAACATGTAATTAAATTCTCATACCGTCAGTAGAGAGCCTGTCAGAGGAATGTTTTGACTTCTAACCGCTTTGACCCAACGCAGCACAGCTTCTTCAAGATTCTCATTTTTCACTCGCGTAAATCGAGCTCGCTTTGCCTCATTGCCTCGATCGATTGCATTGTTAATTGATTCCTTGTCGTCCAGAATGCGTTTAACTGTTGATTTCGGAAGATTGAATTGCACGCTGAGTTCGCTCAAGCTTTTGCCACCAAGGGCTTCAATAATGCTCTTCTTTTCAGACAAAGTGATGACATGTCGCTTCTTTTTGTTCGGAGTAGCCATAGAGAATTCCTTAAAAATGAAACTGTAACGTGACAAGCGCAAATAGAATAAGCACAGACAGTACAAAACTGCACTCGCGAAAGTACATGAATAGAACAACAATGATGCGTTAGTTGTTTTAAATTTGTAATGATAAAAAAATTAAACTAGTTTCGCTTTAAAACATTTACTTTTTTGAAAGTTAACGTAAAAATATATTTAAAGTGTGCACTATAGAGAGAGACGTTTATTGGTTTGGTTCCAGCCCAGGTGTGCACTATGGCGGGGGGTGCACTATGGAGGGTGTGCACTATGGCGGGGGGTTCGTTACTATAAATTTATATGGTGGCCAACCAAATCAGAACAGGGTGTGCACTATGGCGGGGGTGTACACTATGGCGGGTGTACACTATGGAGGGAGTCGACTGTATTTATTTTTAATAAAAACAAAATCGACTTAAAAGACCATTGCCGTTGATGACAATTGCAATTTCAAAGTTTTGAATTCGCGGGGACAGACTTTTACTCCGAAAATGTTGAAAATGTTTTTCATGAAGTTTTTTTGGTTTTTATTTAAAATTTGTTCAAAATTTCTCGAAATTACCGTTGTCTTCAACGGCGATGGTCCTTTGAAGTGTCTTTATACTTGTTCTTGTGCAGTGATTTCAAAACTCACCCTAATCCTCAACCTCACCTCAACCTGAGCCTCATCCTCAACTCAACCCTAAACTCGACCTCATCCTCAACCTCAACTCGCAGTTGAGGTTGAGGATGAGGGTGAGTTTAGAAATCACTGCACATGAACAAGTATAAAGACACTTTAAAGGACCATCGCCTTTAAAGACAAAGGTAATTTCGAGAAATTTTGAACAAATTTTACATGAAAACCAAAAAACTTTATGAAAAACATTTTCAACATTTTCGGAGTAAAAAAGCTGTCCCCGCGAATTCAAAATTTTGAAATTGCAATTGTCATCAACGGCGATGTCCTTTAAGTCGATTTTGTTCATGTGTGACTTTCTTTAAGTAACATAAATTTTGAAATAATTTATGGCATTGTATTTTTAACCGTGGTAGTTTTAACACACATCGGAGCTCAACCACGCAAAATTTAGCTGAAATTAGAGCTATCTTTTTAAAAGTCGTTGGCTAAAAATGTTAAAATTTTCATGACTAAAAATACGATGTCAGAAACTACCGTATTATATTTAATAAAATTCCTGCCTAAAAGGACAAAATTTATCTTATATATTTCATAAATGTTGTTTTAGAGCCATATTTTGTTAACAACCGTGTATTTGCAATGTCAACATAACTATTAGAAGTCGGATTAAGAAAGTGGCAATACTTTTTATTGTCCCAAATATACTTTTTTGTCCCAAATTTACTTTTTTCTGTCCAAAATATTTTTGGTGGGAAATTGGAAAAGAAAAAAGTAAATTTGGGACAAAAAGAAGTATATTTGGTGCACAAAAAGGTTTTTAAAGAAATTTAAGAAAGGGCATTTGGAAAGTGCATTGCCAAATATTTTTGAAAAGTCAAAACGACACATAAACGTCAGTTTTTTTGAATATACAGTTTTTTGTGGCACACCGATTTTAGGGTACATTTCATAAAATTGCAATTCTGATACTGATGTTCCTAATCCATCTTTTAATCCTGCAAAAATTTTGTTTATATCTCAACACCGGGTTGTCAACGAAATATTGCTCCAAAACTACGTTTAATTTAATAAAAAAAACATAAGGTAAATTTTGTCACTTTTGGGAAAGGGCCGGTGGAAATACGGTTTTTGATAAGGCCCCATAGAGGGCTTATCAAAAAGTATCTAAATAAATTTGTAAACCTTTTAGTTTCATTTCATGTTTTTCGGTTTTATTTCAGGCATGCAAAACAATGTTGGCCTAGTGTTAGTAGTCGCCTTAGTTTTGTGTTGTGGTGCATTGGCAGAGGAAGAGGAGGGCTCCTTCCAAGGACAAAAATTGTCTTGGAAAGAGGACGATGGTTTGGGTGAGTACTTTTAGTAAATTTTTGTGTTTAGCGCTATGCCCCTTTAAAAGAACATGAAACTTGATAAGCATAGCAATTAGTAAAATTTGAATTTGCGTAGGACAGCCCTAATTATTAGGTCTATCGATAAGTTCGTGCGCATTTTTTCAATCCAATTTTTATCCACAATTTTGACAACACAATGCAACATGTAATACACCATCATGTAGAGAATTTAACGGGCTATCGTTTGATATATCATTCGCCAATATACTTGCCACCGTTCTCAATCACTTCTGCCCATCTTCCTGGTAGCTTGTTGATTCCATCTCGATAAAAATTCACAGGTTTTGGATGTGACAGCACTTCCCAACCCAGCTCCAAAATCTTCGCTTGAGTCAATCTGGCAACATGAGGACGGCCCACCGACTTTCATCTCTTCCTATCGATGCAGAATCAGCTGAGCGGGAAAAACTTTAAGGACGAAGCGGAATTGGAAGAGTGGATCCAAGAATTCTTTGACTCAAAACCTGTGAATTTTTATCGAGATGGAATCAACAAGCTACCAGGAAGATGGGCAGAAGTGATTGAGAACGGTGGCAAGTATATTGGCGAATGATATATCAAACGATAGCCCGTTAAATTCTCATGATGGTGTATTATGTTGCATTGTGTTGTCAAAATTGTGGATAAAAATTGGATTGAAAAAATGCGCTCGAACTTATCGATAGACCTAATACGTCGATAATATTTTCGAACTATTATTTTTTCTTCGCATTTAAAATTCTTTCAAATTTTTGAACCGTTTACTATTCGAACCCAACGTTGCTTTACATTTCCTTTGCCAAGCTCCCGAAAAAAGCCATTAAGTAAGTCTTAGAACTGGGATTGTGATTTGATTTTAGTTTGAAATCTAAACAAGAAGGAATCCTGTATTGTTAAAATTTCTAGAAAAATGCTCTTGAGGTTTAGCATGCGGTTTTTTTTTGGAATCTTGACTTGTCATTTAACGTTTTTAAAAGTCACCAGTTGGGTAGATTCCAGGCCATGGGATAAGAATAAAATAAGCGTTCAGCCCCCTATCATGTGTTCTTCTTCCGCCGGTTTTTTACTCTCTTCTGCATGTACTTTTTAAACAAAAATCCCGGAAAACTTCAAGCGGCGCTACTGGAGAATCCGTTCCCATTTTTTGCCTTGGTCCCTGTTGTTTTTTCATCAAATTTGCCTTGTTCCCCCTGTTGATTTTAGTGTGTTACGTAATTGGTACGTGTGTTACGTGATGTGTTACGTAATAATAAATAATTTTGTGATGTCTATATGTATTCTTAAAAAATTACAAAAAAATCAACAGGGGACCAAGGCGTATTTGTTGAAAAAACAACAGGGGGGACCAAGGCAAAAATGGGAACGGATTCTCCAGTAGTGCCGTTCAAGCAGTGACCCACGTACACCTTATACTTATCTAATTTTTTTCAGAGATCAAAATCATCAGACCAGTGACCGCAGACAAGTGCAAACAGAAGAGTCAGGAGGGTGATATTGTCGAGCAATTCTACAAATTGACTGACGCAGATGGCAAGGAGATTGGCTCAAACTTTGGGAAAAAACCGTAGGTTGGCTAAAAGTGGTCTGATTAAACAATCGGGGCTAAAATACACGGTGTCCTAGGAATTTCCAAAAATGCAGGTAACCAAGCCGAAATCGTGTTTTTAAATGTTTATTTTTTCTAAGGCGGTCGCACAAAATGGTTTGTCGAATTTGAAATAGTCATAGATTTTTAAGATACCTTGTAGATATGCATCGCGATGACTTGTTCCTCCTGTAAATTATAAAAAAATCGATAGGGAGCACTAAAAGAATCTATATGACATATTTTCGATTATTTAGTAGACCCCCTAAAAGCTATATTTTGTATGTCTGAGTAAGCTTTGCTTGTTCATTATAAATTGCGGGTTTTTGCAGATACACCTTCACTCTGGGCCGCAACCAAGTGATTTCCGGTATGGACAGAGGTTTGTAAATTGACAATTTTGGGGATAGATTAAAAAATGTGTACTTATGCCATGTTCAGCAATGACCGGTATGTGTATTGGAGAGAAGAGAAAGGTGGTCATTCCAGGCAAATTGGGTTTCGGAGATGGAGGACGAGACCGGTGAGTTGGTTGCTAACGAGACTCTGTTGAAAATCCAGAATTATATATATCGAAAAGACCAAAGTTTTAATAAAATTAGCAAAACGTGTTCTCTTTTTTGACTTTTCAATCAATCACTTTTTTGGCTACTAGAGTGACTCACAATAATTTTTTTTTAAATTAAATATTTATAATTAAACAGTAAATAAACCTGCAGCAAACTGTCCCTTTACTAAAATATTTATGTAAAAATAAATTCATAAAAGGAACTTTTTCTAAAAATTAAAAATCAGATTTTTGGACTAAAAATAAGATTATTAAAAATACCTGATGTCTAAAATCAACCTTTTTCTGATTAATCAACCCAGATGGAAGCCCTGTTTGAACGCCTAAATTCTTCTACTTTTATTTCAATTTTTCCCGTATTTCAGTGATGGAATCAAGGGTGACCAGACGCTGTACTACACCGTCCAGCTAGTCGATTTGTTCCGTGGAACTCCTGGTAATCTAAACATTAATCCAAATCTAAAATTCGTATACCTAAGAACATCTACTTTAAGGCCCCAAGTGGACTGAAGAAGATGGTTTGTCCATCGAAGTGACCCACAAAATCGACGAGGACAAGTGTTTGAAGTCAGCTCCAGGAGACACCATCCACCAACACTACACTCTTCATCTGGCCGATAAGACCTTTGTGGACTCAAGCTTCTCCCGAAATGCACCTTTCATCTTCAAACTTGGCAACAAGGAGGTCATTGTGGGCATGGACCGAGGTCTTTTTCGGCTAAAACTAGTCATTTTCTGTTCAACTGATTATTTAATTTAGCTATGACCAACATGTGTAAGTACTTTTAAAGGGTCTTTTAGATTATTTATTTTCATTAATTTTTATGGTTTAGGTGAGGGAGAGCGCAGAAAAGTAATCATCCCAGCAGAACTAGGTAAAATTTTTGCTGTATTTTGCAAAATTAAAAAGTTTCGCAAAAACACTTAAAAAAAAATTCCAAAATCCAACCAATTCAAAATCAATGTGGAGGACCAGGCTGATTTTCAAAACTTTTAATCCTCAAAAAAATTTCAAACATACGTTTAAAAAATCAGAAATTATGGAAATCAATAAAAAAAATTCAGGATATGGAACAGAGGGTCGATCTCCAAGCATTCCTGGTGAGTTTATTTTCTTAACCAACTAAAATCTCTGAAAAATGCTTATATTTCAGGCAACGCCGAGCTCCACTTCGATATCGAGTTGGCCAAGTTGATCAAGCGCAGCGATGAACTCTAAACAAAAAGATATATTTGTGTTGCAAGAATCTTCTCGTTTATACCGGCATTTATTGCATTATAATTTATTTGAAGTGGTTGAATAAATGGTATTAAATTGTTGAGATCCTGGTTGTTAATTATTAATCTACTACTCACGCTGGCAGGATCGACTGATCCTGCTACTGCTCGAGATTGTTATCTTGTAAAAGAGAATGAGGAAAATAGTGAAGACTGAAGCATATTATGCACAAAATTTTTCGTCGATTTTTGATTTAACGAAACTCTCAATTTAAACTAAGATCTGGACTTTAGTCTTAAATAAGGTAAAGCTTACCCTCGATTTAACGAAACTCTTGATTTAACTATTTTTTTTTGGAGGTTTTTAACAATAAAGCCGCTTTCGATTTAAATCGGCAACCAGACATTTTCCTTTGAAAATGTCGCGCGACAAATACTGCAAGAAAAGGAAAATGTCTGGTTGCCATTTAAATCAGATATTTTCGCAACCAGACATTTTCGATAAACTATCAAAAGTGTCTGGTTGCCGACCGATTGATTGGGCAAGACTGGTCGCAGATTATCGAGATTTGCGAGTTAGCGAGGCGCGGATGAACGGTCCCTTTGACTTGGTCCCCTCTGAATTTTATACCCCAGATAACAAAAAAAATAGTCCAACCATGGTTTTTACAAAAAATTTTGAATTTTTTTGTTAACTGTGTAACAACCCTACTCTTAAAGCTTTATGATCAGCAAAATAAAATTTTTTGGAAAGAAGTAGCATTCCAAAAAAACCGCAAAGAAAACCCAATAGGGTAAAAATCGATTGAATTTCCAAAGGAGGTCACTTTGAAAGAAAAAGAGCTGCAGCACTAGACTCGTTTTCGTGCTGTAAAGAGCACCTTTGATTCAATTGCAAACTTTTTATTTTCAACCCTAAATCAGTGCAAACATGAAGAGCATGAGCTTCAGAAACTCTTTATTTGTGCTTTTTTCCTTACTAGGAATTACTCAAATCCCGGCCTTTGCAATTATCGGTTGGTTTGTTTAATTAATTCTTTTCAATATAGTTTTGAGTTTTAGCTTATTACCAATATGTTCTGGAGGCTATGATAGTGCCCGGGTCAATATTTGGACTTATTTCTTATACATTTAAAGTGGGTTTTTACTTTTTTGTCAATCCACATGTTTTTTTACTTAGTTTATGAGTCTCAGGCTTTACGTCGTCAATGTCGCTTTTTATGTAGTTTAAAAAATTATATAATAAGTTTTGGCATGAATTTTTATCATGGTGCAGTAAAAAAATTCTCACTGTATCCCTAAAAAATTTATTGTAGATTCCCAGGTAATCTAAGTTTCCAAAACATGTTTTTTAATTCCTAGTGAAATTAACGTTTCAGCTATTTCCGCAAAATTTTACCTCTAAAATGCCATATTTGGCCAGAAAATCGAAGGATAACTGGACGGAGTCGAACCACAGATCTACCGTAAAGAATTGCCCACTGAAGACTGGCCATCTCTGGTGTCTCTATTACGTAAATACGTATTTACCGTATTCCCTTAAAAAGACTCTGTGGCTATTTTTACATCCCTTGAAAATCGGAAATATTTGAGACATACACTAAAGTCACCTCTATGGTCGCTTACCGCTTTGAGTAAATGAATAATGCGATCTCTCGACATGCTTGCAAGTCAGTGCTCCAACTAGTTGAGTTATCGGATCATTTGTTAGGATCAAATTGAAATGTAGCGACTAATGACTGAAAATAGCGACAAATTACAGGGTGCGTAGGCGTTTGTCCCAAAAAGTGCACTTTTTTGAAAATCGTGCCATAGTGCAGTTGCGTATTTTTTAAAATACTGTTCTGGCGTTATGACTTCATTGGGATTTTCAAAATTCCATCTCTTTATTTTCATTGGTTGACTCAAGGGTTACTACTCATTTGGGCCGGTAGAAGGACAGTTTGCATTGGGAACAGCTGGCATTGGACATTTAGCATCGGTTTTTTTTCGTTGTCCTTTATTTTATATTTTTGAATTGGGAGCCAGAGATAACGGGTTTTCAAATTTTTCGTAAGTTTTTTACTTGTAATATTATGCTTGTGCCATTCCTGTTTTTTTGCAATTTCATTTATGAAATATACTCCTACCCCTAATAGTCCTAAACCACCCACATCAGTCCAGGTTGACTTTTAACAATTCATATCTAACATATCCCATCTAACAATAACAATTCCCATCTACCTTTTTTATTGTCCAGGTCCACCCTCAATAGTTTCGACCTACTCTTTGGATGTCCTCTTAATTCATATGGGTGTCCTCTACATAAAAAAATCCGCTATAAGAACCACCTTAATCTCAGATATGGCAAATAACTCCATGAGTTATGTAACATGTGTAAAGTTTGTGTCGTTTTGGCCATTGAAAAAAATTTAAGATGTGAACATCCTAAAAACCAAGAAGACATCTGCTAGGGTTAGAGAATGTCACTACAGTGGCGATCACAAAATCAAACGCAAATAGGAAAAATACAAAACCTAAAATGAAAAAACTCATCAACAACTTTATTTACGACTATCACCAACAACAAACAAGACATTTGATCTAGCAATGTAATAGTATGACTCAACCACTTATCGCCGAATTCGAAGGCCTTTCGACTTCTGGGCAAGACGTTTGTCACGCTCCTCAGCAATAGACAGCTTGATAGCCTTGTCGGCTGAAGCAATGCAGCACTGCCCCTGCCGATGACGAAAACGTTGCTCAGCCTAAAAACAGCTCGTTTCTGAGTTGAGAATT
This sequence comes from Ditylenchus weischeri, assembly GCA_029231635.1. Taxonomy (NCBI): domain Eukaryota; kingdom Metazoa; phylum Nematoda; class Chromadorea; order Rhabditida; family Anguinidae; genus Ditylenchus; species Ditylenchus weischeri. Next base: position 117,076 of record JAMRYI010000176.1, on the reverse strand, counting down.
TTAAAATTGAAAATCCACACATACCCGGGAAGCCAGCACGAAATCAAAATTCTGTTCGCACCTTGCCGTCCACTTTGATGGCACGCTGTTTGCACATCATCCTAGCTTTACTGTAAGACAGAGCATACTTCAGACGATTTAGGAGAAAGAGGATCAACGGCAACGACTCACGAAGCTTGTGCGGTCCACACATGGGACGAGAAGCGAAGACTCCACCAAGCTTGTCCGACTGAAAATCTTTACATAAATTTCGCTACTCACTTGAAGAGATATTATAAAACCAACTACCCAGTTTTTTGGAGCAGCAAACCGCTTCAAATGCCTTTTTGGTCCACGAGCCATCATTTATTCTTTTCGACTGCTCTTCAAAAGTTTTCCAACTTTAAGATATTTAACTTAAAAAAATAAATCGTGAGTTAATGAGTTAGTCCACGCAAATTCTCTCATCTAAACCAAAATTGTGTCAATGCAAACAGAAAAACAATGAAAAATATATCAGAGAAAATTGGACAGAAATTAAGACTTTTCGTGAAATTATGACAAGTATTATTTTGCAACTGTACTATGCCATGATTTTCAAAAAAGTGCACTTTTTGGGACAAACGCACTTACGCCAAATTACAGGGTGATTCTTGAATTTCCGAATTTTATTTTGTGCTACTTTGATTGCTTTTTTCTCACATTTTCAAAAAAGCTTCATACCATTCGAAAGCCCGATTTTCGCGATATTTTTGGCTCTAATGGCTTTGAAAAATGTTTTTAAATGAAAAGATCTACTCCTATTAAGTTAAGGACAGTTTTCGGGGAATTTTTGATTTTGATATTTCGAATTTTTTTCATTTTTCATTGACATTAAACATTGACATAAAGGCACAATGGACAATTCTCGATAAATCAATTGATTTTCTCATAGGCACCTTCATTCTCAGAGATCAAGCGCAAACGTCTTTCATAGCTCTCGATGATTCTGTTCACCATATATTGAGGCATTTTTTGAAAGACCAATTCAATTCTGCTTCGCAGCTCTTAGAGGTTTGGCACTGGGCTTGTGTAGACTTTTGACTTGATGTAGCCCCGCAACAGGAAGTCGCAAGGCGTCAAGTCAGGAGAGCGAGGTGGCCACTTTAATGCAACCCTGTTTTGCTGCAAGGAGAGTTGCGGCCAATCCATCGATCAGGGGGATTGCTGATTAAGATAGTCGATCACTTCTTTTTTGATGTGTGGCAGCACTCCATCTTGTTGGACCGAAAACAATTTTGACTTTCTCTTTCTCAGCGAACATTATTTTCGCTTTCTTTTTTGTTGTGAATTAATTAAAAATGAAAATAAATCGTCCCTGATAGTTATCCTTTATCAAAAGACAGGAAAAAGTTGGAAGAAGAATATGTGAAAATTTCCCAAAAACTGTCCATAACTTAATAGGACTATATTTTTCCATTTAAAACACATTTTTCAAAGCCATTAGGGATAGAGACAGTTGCGATACCATTAATTGCGATTACGATTAATAGCAAATCGCATCAAATTTGGGCTAAAATAATCGCATCGCGTAATCGCACGCACAGTTTCGATAAAAAAAAGGCGATCGCAATTTTGAAAATAATCGCAAAGCAATTTGGTTCATTTTTCGTTCAATTTCCCGAAGTTTTCCTCGCTCAATTTTCTGTGCTTTTATTTTTCACTTTTTGTTGTTACTTCAGCTTTTTTTTACTTTCAGAATGCGCTCTATCTGGAAAATTGCATTCGAAGGTGAAGAACCCGGCCTATTTCTCTTTGCGATGGTGTCCTCGACAGAGGCCAAATGCAATGCGCGCGATAAAACAATCTAAACGCCGAACCGTGGGACTACCAACCTGAAGCAGCATCTTTCCAAGCATCCGGGATATCAGAAGAACTTTAGCGAATTGGAGCGAGCTGAGGAATTGAAGAAGGAAGCAATGCAGGATTGTATGGCGAAGTATGTGGCCCGAGGAAGTGGTAATATTTCAATGATAAATTCCTCTTTCAATTTGTGGTTTTTAGGTGAGTTATCTGCGCTGGACCGGAAGGTTATGCACTTCATCGCCTGTAGCAATCAGCCGTTTGCCGTGGTTGAGCAAGAAACGTTCAAAGTGCTGTTGTCGTCTACCGATCAGGAGAATTTGAAAGGTAAATAGTTTTTACTCGTGAACATTATGGCGGATCTTGAACGTTGAGGTTATCATCACTACAGCGACAAAGTCATGCCCCGAGTCTACAATGCGGCCAAGAAGGAAATCGTTATTCGTTTGAACACCTGCGCTGCTCTCTCCTTCACATCGGATATTTGGTCAGTACCAACAGACAGCTTCATCAGGTAAATTTTCCGGATTTTCCAATAATGTTATGAAATTGAAACAACACGTCTTTCTGCGCGATGAAGGAGGAAATATGAAAAAAATGGGATTTACTCGGCTTTACTTTATCATTGATTAGGCATTCGAAGAAGGTGGATACTTTTGCATGCAAACTGCGGCGCTCACATGAACTTGGTTGTCAATAATGCCCTCTTCAAAAAGCAAGAAAGCAAATCGATGTCATGATCGTGCAGGAAACTCGTCGGACACTTCAGCCACTCCACTCTTGCCAGTGATCGACTCAAGGAGGAACAGGAAAGCTCGTGTTTGCCGAAGCACAAACTACTGCAGGTATTTGTAATTTGTTTCACTCTGAAACACCGCCCTCACTCAGGACGTCTCTACTCGCTGGAATTCAACCTACTATATGGGCGTCCGAGTTTTTAAGATTTTTAAGTAAAACGCCTTATTTAGTGGGTTTTTGAGATAACATATCCGGTACTGGCCAAACTGGCCTTTCTCTCAGCTCCGGCAACAAGTCTACCCAGCGAACAACTTAGAGACGTCTACGACTACAGAAGATCCAAATTGAGTCCGCAGAATGCCGAAAAGCTGACATTCTTGAACAAAAATCTACCAGTCTTGAATTTTATGTATTAGATTTGTTGTTGAAATTGATGTGGAATAAATATTTTGTTGAGTAACTGTTTGAGCAAAAAATTGCAATAATCGCGGCGATTAATCGCACTTGTTGCTATTGAAAAAATCGCAATCGCATTGAGGGAAGTGAAAATAATCGCAATCACACAATCGCAAAAACGAAAATTTCTGTCTCTAGTTTTAATACGTGGCTCACTAGATATACACCTTTTTTAGGCAGTGATTTTCACAATTTTGATGGTCACAGGAATAGCTTTGTATTCCGATGTCGCATTTCCGTGCGTCAGTAAGTAAATGTTGGAATTTTTATGTAAAATTTGTATATTTCTAGTGTACTGTCTGGGCAAAATATTTGGCAGGATAGAGCTCTACTAAAAACTTAGTTAGACCAGAAATGGAATCTACTCCAGTGTAATTGATGAAGTCCCCGCGACATCTTTCTAATTTTCAATTTCAGCTGTATAATGATTAACACAAGAACGGACGGTTGTAACCAGTGGTAATTCTAGCGCAGAATTTTACGCTGAACTCGATGGTTTGGGTCTCTTTCGCTCCAATCATCGATGAAGTACGTGAAGAAGGGTCAGGAAGATGAGAAATTGTGCATGGTCAAAATCCAGCTGGATGCCCACAGGTTATCAAGTAGTGCGCCATGATTGTCAAACTACATTCATGCTCATTATATACCGAAATGACAACCAGTAACTTAGCTTTCGAATGATATGGTATAATTGTCGAATAGAGCCACCTCATGAAACACCCCGAAACGTGGTTTTTTTAACGTTTTATCACCTAAAACATGTTTTCGAGTGGTGCTAGGCTGTTTTTGGAAAAATATTTTTTGACCACTTTGGGCCCAAAACCCTAGAGGGGAGTCTTATGGCCAAATTTTCAATTATATATTTTTCAAAATTTTGCTTTTTTTTGTTTTTTTTGTTGGTTACATTTTTAGTGTTGTTTTCTTTGGTCTATTTTTTATTTGTTTTTTGGTCAGCTATTATTTGAATACGAATACATATCCTTTTTTAATAAACAGAATCCGAGAAACTAGCCGCATGTTGGATTCCCAAGCCTTGTTATATAAGCCAGCATGTGGGATGTTATGGAATAGTATGTATTCGTATTCAAATAATAGCTGACCAAAAAACAAATCAAAAATAGACCAAAGAAAACAACACTAAAAATGTAACCAACAAAAAACAACAAAAAAAGCAAAATTTTGAAAAATATATAATTGAAAATTTGACCATAAAGGTTTTTAAAAAAATACTTTTCAAAAAACAGCTTAGCGCCACTCGAAACCATGTTTTCTGAGCTTTTCAGGTGATAAAACGTTAAAAAAACCAAGTTTCGGGGTGTTTCATGAGGTGGCGCATTTCGACAATTATTCCAATGATACTAAGCATAGGCTCATTTCATTTGCAAAGTCGAGATGAATCACCACTTATTTGTTGGGGTAAAGATTTTCATAATGTCCTACTCTGACTTTCTACATGCCAGGAATTTGTGTAGAGATGGTATATAGTCAAAACGAAAAGAACAGTTACAGTCTGTTGATTATTTTCTGCTTATTCTGCTCATTACAATAAACATTTGAATTTTAAATTTGAATGTTTATTGTATTGAGCGGAATTTAAAATTCGACAGTGACTTTAATAATAAAATTTTTGGCGCTACCGGAGTATACCCTTCCCCCAAATGAAATTTTTTTTGAACTTTTTCAAAACACCATTTTAACCATTTTTAAGCATTTCCTACACGCTGAACACGATAAAAAAGGTGTTTTCACCTACTTTTTTCTATAAAAAATCGATTTTTAAAATCTTGAATTTTGGTATTTTTAGTTGATTTCTGTTTATTAAAACTTAGTAAATCAGATGTTGAAGGTACCTTAGCCCCAAAAAGATGGAATTTGAACATAGTTTTGTTAACTGGGGCCTACCGCATAAAGAAACTCTGGTATGCTTACATTTTTTATGCATCCAGAGTCACTTTGAGTGATTTGCGTCTAAGGTATGTGGGGTGCGCATCTCAACTCCAGCACAAGCCCCCTGCGCCTCCGAAGGGGGCGCAGGGGGCTTGGTCGGTTAGAGATGCGCGCACTCACTTACCTTAGACATAATTCCGAGCAAGACTCTTGATCAAAAAAGCATTTAGAGGCTCTTTTTGCCCAGCTCCAGTGACCAAAACATGGTAAAACAGCCAAATGGTCGAAATTTCAAAATGCCCAAACTCAATTTTTTATTGACCAGAACACAAAAATAATGTCTTTTTTGAACTTCTGAGGTGATTTTAGGTTGATACAGTTGCGGACAATTGATAGCGGACGGCACGTTTATTATTAGACTTACTGTTTTTTCGTAAAAATTTTTAAATGCTTTTAAAATCGCGATAGGCAGTTTTGTAGAGCACTTAAAGGGCTACAATTATAGCCTACTACTTGTTATAAAAATATCAATTTTGCGCGATTGCTTGAGGCGGTTTGGAAACCCCCTCGTTTTTTCTCCCGACAATTGATAGCGGACGATTCAGTTTCCAACATCTTTATTGACAACAACTTTGACAAATACAACAAAAACAATGATTCAATATTTTGTGGCATATCCACCGGCATCAATAACAGCTTTGCATCTTCTTGGCATTGATTCGATGAGTTTATCCAGGCGTTCTTTCGAAATGCTTTCCAGGCTCTCCTGACAGCAGCAAAGAGTTCATCCGGCTTCTTGTATTTGCGCCCCCCCGAGTCTTCTTTCAGCTTCACACCACAGGTTTTCGATTGGATTTAGATCGGGTTTACCCGGGGTAAAAGGACAGTTCGATCGATGAATCGTCCATTTTAGTTTTGATGATAATACCATTTTTGACTAATTTTTTATTTTAGCCATCCTAGTAACTAAATTTATCGGAATCTGAATTGCGAATTTCAAAGCTCGGTTGATGAGATATAGGCTAAAGTTGGAAAATACAGGTGAATACTGTCTTTTTTCCAACTTTAGCTTATTTCTCAACAACCGAGCTTTTTTTTGAAATTCCGCTTGGTGATTCAGATTCCCGATAAAATTTTGGTTACTAGGATGGGTAAGAATAAAAAAAATTAGTCAAAAATGGGTATTGTCATCAAAACATAACTAAGTGGACAGTTCGCATCGGCCAAGAATTTTGAACAAACTTTTTACGTTTTGGTTGATTACGTCGTTTTTGCAGACTACTTTCCTTTTCTCCCTAACAGCAACATAATTTTTTCAATAAATAGCTTTATTGTGTGTGAGGATTAACAAATCAAATTTGCACAGTACCTTATATTGCCATTTTGTGATTTGCGACCCTACCGGAGTATGCCCCCCCCCCAAAACACACCCCTCAAGACCCTTTCAATTCTAATCATTCATATTCTTCCACAATATTCTTCCGTTTTTTGCTGTTCTGTATTTTACCGTGGCTTTATATGGTTTATTGTTTATGGACAATTGTTCGGACACGGACAATTGCGGGTCCCTTATATAAAAGGACAATTGCGGGTCCCTTTCAAAAAGGGGACAATTGCGGGTCGCTCACAAATCCGACAATTGCGGGTCCCTAATAAAATCTGGACAATTGCGGGTCCCTTTCAAAAAGGGCCAATTGCGGGTCCCTCATAAAACTTGTATTGATGCCTCGTGATTATCTACGCATTTATGCTTCTGTTTATAGAATGGAAGCTAACGCCTTTATGCAAAACGGTCGTGTCAACTACGAAGAAGTCGCTCGGGTGCTTGCCTTGCTGAATGCTCTTCCGCCGCCGCTCATTCCAGATGTCAACGTTGTAGATCAGCAAGCCGAAGGGGAAGAAATCGCCGAAGAAATCGATCAGGAGGCTGCTGCTTTTTCTTTCTTTAGTGTTTATTAAAAACTTACAGGACATCTTACAGGACATCGTTACCATCACCAAGTCAGAGAAGGGGAATGATAAGGCCGTCTACAGAGGATTCCAGTTTATCGCCGACTTCCGCAATCGAGATGAGACGAAGCAATACTGGTACTGCGACAAATTCAGAGAAAGCAATGGGAAGTGCAAGTCCCGTCTCCACACTCAAGTCGATGGAAATCTCTTCGTAAAGTTTCTTCCTCACAGCCGATTTTGGCCAAGGTGCATCAATACGAAAGAATAAATCTCATTGCAGAAAAGTTTAGGAAGGAAGAGGCAAAATGGTGGTGGCAGGAATCGAACCTGCAGCTTTCAGTTTTCCGGGCTGATGTGCTACCATTACACTACGCCGCCACCTGGGAGCAGGACGTTTGACCCCCAGGACGTTTGACCCCCGGGGCCGTTTGACCCCCGGCCGTTTGACCCCCGGCCGTTTGACCCCCGGGCCGTTTGACCCCCACAAGGTTTTTTATAATAAAAAATTCAATTTTTGTTCAAAATTGAAGTCTTTATTGCTTTTACTTAATCATACATTTTAGATCAACATGGAAATCGATAGGGAACTCGTGCAGCGAATTGTGGGTGATCTCAGCGACTACTCCAGCGACGATGAACAGCAAGCAGTCAGAGAAATTCCTGAAGCAGAACCAGAAAACAATGATGATGGTGAACAGCAAGCCTTGGTCGATAATCTGCCTCTAGAAGTTTAACGGTAATTTTTTTCTGATTTAAAGGAATACTATATTTTGTATATGTTTAGGTGATTTCGAAGCGCGATCAAACACAATTAACGCATGGCGGACATATCTTTTGGAAGCAAAAAAATAGCAAGGATGAAACAAAGGCGTTTTGGGTGTGCATTAAGAATCGCTTGGGAGGGTGCAAGAAACGCTTACACACAAACATCGCAACAGGGCACATCATCGAAGAAATCGGAAATCACAACCACGACGTCGATTCTACAGCCGTACCGGTGGCGCAGTTCAAGAATAAACTCAAAAGAAAAGCAATTGATGTGATGGAGGTTTGTTTTCTTTGTACAATGTGTTTGTATCTTGCTTTTAGAATCCGGCAGTGATATTCAACGATGCTCTACCTTACTCAGAGGCGGTTCAAGCTAAACTTACGAAAAGTGCGTCAAGGAAAATCGTGCAGAGAACTCGAATCAAGCAAGCCGGTGGTTTAGCGATTCCTGGCGGCATCGACTTCAGAATTCCGGAGGGTTTTAGAACCTATGATGGCGGATTGTTTTTGTTGGGCGACTCAGGCGATGAAAATAGGTTTGTTTTTTATATTATATTTATACTATCTTTTGTTTTTATTTATTTATTTTTTACAGTATTTGTAGGACCTGAACAGTTGCAAGGCCGTCGCTTGGTTGTCAGGGAACCGAAGTTCAGAATGGAATGGTGGACCGTGTATCAAAGAACGCTGGACGGATCTCACAGAACAAACAACTATGCAGAGGCGGCGAATCACAGGATCCAGAGCGAACTTGGAGTCAGTCATCCGTCAAGTCATGTTCTGGCAGACAAAAGAATCTTAGCAGTGGTGGAAGACAGCGAAAACAGATCCGTCGTCGACTACCTCCGTGGAATAGCTTTGAACTTTATGATGGGAGAATAAAACTTATTGATGTATTTAGTTGTTGTTATGTTTTGTTGTTACATTTTGCCGAAATAAAAATAGTTTTGTTGATAATGGTGTATTAAGATTGTTTTGTGTTAGTTTTAAGTTAAAAAACCGTGTGGGGGGTCAAACGGCCCGGGGGTCAAACGGCCGGGGGTCAAACGGCTAGGGGTCAAACGGCCCCGGGGGTCAAACGTCCTGGGGGTCAAACGTCGCGGACCCCCGCCACCTCTTCCTTCTTTTCCTAAGGGCCTATGTATATCTGCTCTCTTTACATTGCCTATCTTCGTGGGTTGGCTTATAATATTGTTATGGACCAGTGATTGTTTGAGTTTCTTCTTCTAAATTTGTTCATTTGTTGTTGCTCATAGCCTTGCATAATAAAGTTTTTTTTTTGAGTTGTTCCCATTTTGAAATGAACCCGCAATTGTCCCCTTTTTGAGAGGGACCCGCAATTGTCCCCTTTTTGAAAGGGACCCGCAATTGTCCCCTTTTTGAAAGGGACCCGCAATTGTCCCCTTTTTGAAAGGGACCCGCAATTGTCCCCTTTTTGAAAGGGACCCGCAATTGTCGCTGACCCGCAATTGTCACGTACCGACAATTGTTTATTATTTGCTTTCTTAGTGATGGCTTTGCGAAGTGATGGACGCGTCGCTTCAGACAGGTTGACTCTTTCTGATTTGGATCGCATTGGACAAGGGGGGGGGCGTATACTCCGGTAGCGCCTGATTTGCTATGTTTTTTGGCAAGTGATAGCTTGTTCGAAAGCGCTGAATGTGCTCAATTTTTCAACAATAAACTCAAGAAAAGGCAAAACAAAAATTATAAATTGCTGTATTTAGTGTGAAAATAATCATCAGACTGTAACTGTTCTTTTCGTTTTGAGCAGTTGACTATATACCATCTCTACACAAATTCATGGCATGTAGAAAGCCAGAGTAGGACATTATGAAAATCCCCACCTCAACAAATAAGTGGTGATTCATCTCGACTTTGCAAATGAAATGGGCCTATGCTTAGTATCATTCGAAAGCTAAGTTACTGGTTGTCATTTCGGTATATAATGAGCATGAATGTAGTTTGACAATCATGCCGCACTACTTGATAACCTGTGGGCATCCAGCTGGATTTTGACCATGCACAATTTTTCATCTTCCGGACCCTTCTTCACGTACTTCATCGATGATTGAAGCGAAAAAGACCCGTACCATCGAGTTCAGGTAAAATTCTGCGCTAATCACCACTTGCTACAACCGGCAGTTCTCGTGTTAATAAAGATCTGCCATATTATATAAATGCATAGCCTGTATGAACTACAGTTTCCAATAGAACACAAAATTTGTGGAACTTTTCCTCTCAGCGCTGCTGAAAAGAATAGGACCAGGTTTCTCGGAACATTGTTAAAATTCAGCGGATTTTATATAAGTCGAAAAACAAAACCAGACCTAGAGTTTTTTCGACATCTCCTGATACCAAGAAAAGCAACTAAACTTCAAAGCATTTTATGGATTCTCAACAAGTAACAGAGACAGACAATCAAGCATTGGGAAGTTTCATTGGAAAAGTTTCAGAACTGAATTACTTGACCGCGAGACTTCTTCTGTCCGCCAAGCTCAAAATGTTTGCAGCGCTTAATTGCCTTCTGAAAATACCATGTTCAATAAAACAGCGGACTGTAAAAGTTCACAAAAATAAAAAAACAACCTGAATTCTGTGTTTGCAATCAACACACTCCATTCGAAGAACAATTTTCTTGGTTGTCTTGGCCTTTTTGCGGAAGATGGGCTTTGTTTGTCCTCCAAACCCACATTGCTTTCGATCATAACGACGACGGCCCTGTGCGAACTTGGATTCTTTGCCCTTCTTGTACTGTGTCACCTTGTGATTGGTGTGCTTACGACACTTGCCAGGGCAGAAGGTTTTGCGAGCTTTCGGAACATTGACCATCCTTAAGTCTTCGGATTGCTGAAATAAGCTTAATATAATTGATATATGAGTGTTAATTTTTAAGCAAGGGCTCAGATTGGATTGAATTAAATAATAATAATACCCTAACCGGTCTGCTAGTTTCTCAGAAAAAATCAGTTTTTCAACTTGCTTTGAGAGAATCGCTTGACTTAAATATTTATTACAGAACTGCGGCAGAAAGAGGTGAATACGGGTTGGCCATGAAATTCGGCCAATCTCAAACAATCATAACTTTTTTGCTAACACGATCTGAAATTCTGTTTTTCACACACAAACTTTTCTCGAGCCCCAAATTTATTTGGTGTATAATGTCAAAAACACGACTTTTTCTTAGTCCCCACCACTGTGGTTCGGGTGCTGGTCTGCTGATGGCCCCCGGAGGAACAAAAATTATAAACCACAGTGGGCCCAGCGAAAATTATGACATCATACACCAAAAAAATTTACAACTCAAAAGAAGTAAATCTATGAAAACAGAATTTTGAGACCGTGTCAGGAAAAAAGATACAACCCTCGAAATCGGCCTATGCCACACCGTATGATCAAAGAAGAGTTTCAAGAGTTTCACAAAAATTCTGCAACACCTGGTTTTTTCTAAATAGAAAGATGATAAAGGGGAGAATGGGCCGAAAGTGCCGAGCGTAGTTTAGGCAACTACAAAAAGTTAAACCACCACTTGAACATTTCGCCAAATTATTTATTCGATGAACTTCAAATGCAAATAATTTTCCATGATCTGCAAAATTTAGTAAAGTTTCGGATTGGAAAAGTGCGTCCAACACCTAAATTGTGTTTGTAAATTGTACATTGGGTAGGATGATGCTCGAAAATATTCACTGCTTTACATTACAATTTGACTCGAAAATAAGTACTTTTTGCAGTGAAAAAAAATTGAAAAATAGATGTACTTGGATACATATAAAACTGGGTGTGAATTAGTAAAAGCTGTCGTTCACGTAAATTATTCCGTAGTTTTTTTAGGTACCTAGGTAACCAATATTTTACCCTTACTATGCTATTTTTAGAATGTGTTACCGCCGAAAAATGAGAAAGTTTTTTAGTAGAAAAATGACTGCAGCTGATAAAGAAGCGAAAGAGACTAAGAAGAATGGTGTCAAGGATGGAAGCCTTATGCTTGTTCCCAAGGTTTGTTGGACTACCTTATATTCTCTATTAAAAGCACCCTCTCTAATAAAGGCCCCCCGTAAATGACTTATATCTCAGCCCAGAAAAATGATTTTGCAAATCTGTTTTTTGCGTTATCTTATTTAGCACGAGTTTACCTAGTTTTTCAGATTTTGGTTGAGCGCCGAAAAATCTCAAAATCAACTCAAAATTTTTCCAACTTTTTAAGGTTAAAGAATAAAGGCCCCGGAGCTTTTAGAAGAGAATATGCGGTAAACATCTTTTTTCAAGTCTAAAGAAAACATTTTCAGGGTATACCGAACCTCGGCAATACTTGTTTTTTCAACAGGTGATCATTATTCATAGTTGAACACTTGCTTTGTTATGCGCAAATGACGTCTTGGATGTTGCTTTTTTTGCATTTATTAAAAAACCTATTTCGGAACCGATTTTTACGTCCACATTCTGCTATCATCGCAGATACATCTTCACTTTGTTTATATTTAGTGTTATGCAGTGCCTGATGAACACTCATCCACTTTTGCTGTACTTCCAACGGATCAAGTCTACAAGCTTTATATCCAACCCCATGGAATATTCAACTAAAGTTCACGAAGTGGGAGTCAGGTAAGCACAATCTCTCTCCCTGAGTTTGATCTAAATTAGTTTTTTAGAGTTCCTGCAGTCGAAATTCCACTCCCCGATGTGGTGATGCCGCTAGTCAAAAGCTTTCATAAATTCGCAGGAGAATATCGAACGTCAGACTATGGAACGAACCCGAGGGGCCTTTTCGATCAGATTGCTCGAAAGTAGGTTCATTATTTGGAGTACGGTGATGTCGCATTGACTGTGCCAATTTAGAGCTACCAGATTCCGAGGATGGCAACAGCAAGATGCTCATGAACTCTTAAGGTAACTAACATGCTACTTTATAGGATAAAATACTAGATTCTTATGATTGAAAACCCACACAAAAAATTTTCTCCTTCTCCACATAACCTGAATCGCGAAGGTTTTTGGAACTTTGATTTTTTTAAACTTTGGTTTAATTGCAAGGGCTGAATTTCGGAACACCCACCTCAGTCAATTTCGGAACACCCACCCCAGAAATTTGCCTTGGTCCCCGAAGCTTATCTTTTTTGCAAATTTTTGTTTTCTTTTTTCTCTCGAGATTTTCAGTTTCTTATAAAAAAGTTGTAAGATTTGAAAAAAGGCAAAAAACTTAAGAAAAAAGCAAAAAAAATTGCAAAAAAAATCAGCTGGGGGGCCAAGGCAAATTATTGGGGTGGGTGTTTCGAAATTGCTCCATTGAAGGTTAATAAGCATTTTGTAATCAAGGTTCCCCGTGGAATTCAATTATGAGAATTCTTATTTAAATGAAATGCATGGCAATTTGACATTAGTAGCTGATTTTTCAATTTTGAGATATCTGCTGGATGGCTTGCGTCAGGAGGAAATCGGAAGGTTCAAACGAGCTTTTCATAACTTTTACGAAATCGAGTCGGACGTAGCACTGGACAAGGACCAAACTCTGCTGTGCAAAGGTCTATTTACCTGGAATATTTTTACCCTAATCTTATCATTTTAGCTTTTATCGAGGGTCCAGCCAAGCCAATTTTGGATGCCGTCTTCGGAGGTGTTCTGCAGCAAACTATAGTGTGCTCCAAGTGTCATCATGTTTCCGTCACTTTCGAGCCATTTCTGGACCTGTCACTACCTCTGCTCAAAGTTAGAAATGTTTTTGCCGAAAGTGAATTTGGTACTAGTAACTGCTTCAAGAACGATAAGCCCAGCAAGCATCAGCAAAAGAAGGACAAGAGAAAGGTATGATGTTCATATTCGATTCGCAGGGTAGCTTAGAAAAAAACTGATTATACCAAACAAGCTCAGAGTTTTTTGTGGGGTTTGTTTTTATAAAGTTCACTCTTTGCAGAGCTCCAAGAAGAAAAAGATGAAGAGGGGCATGCAAAATAGAAACAAATCCGTGGATGTCGATGAAGTTGATGAAACAGAGGATGCTCCTGAAGGTGGTCCCACAGAAGCAAATGATCAATGCCAGGACGAGGAAGAAGCTGATGAAAAACGAGACGGTATGTTTCTTTAACCGGTCTTCGAATTTGTCATCATACTATTTTGCGTTTAGACAAAATGTCGGTTGATGAAACCCTGCCAACTGAGAGTGCTTCTTATTCTTCGGATCACGCGTCGGTCTTCAAAGAGATGGATAATTCAGAATATGATGCTTCCAAGATTTCGGTTGGTGCTTTCAATTTTTCTGTGATTCAACATTTGTAAACAATAATTATTGCAGGTGGTCAGTGCCTTGAAGCAGTTCACAGATCCTGAAATTTTAGAAGCCTCTAATGCTTATAGGTAAATTGTGAACCGGAAGAATTTTTTTAATTCTATTTTATCAGGTGTGAGAAGTGCTGCGCACCGAAAAGATGTGATAAGGTTGAATTAACATTTCAATGCTTACACGGCGTTGCTACACCTATGCTTTTTAGAATCAGGATGACAACCAACCAGCCACCATCAGATATTCAGTCGAAGCGTCTAAGCGCTACTTGATTCTGAAACCTCCATTGATCTTGACCATTCACTTAAAAAGATTTGAGGTTTGATTGGAAAAATCCAATGTGAGGTTATTTTTTTACTCAGATTCAAGGCAGAGGTCGTGCGAAAAAATTCCGTGGACATGTGAATTTCGGGCTGAAGCTGGACCTGGCTCCTTTTTGTTGCAAGAATGTGAAGGTGGAGGTTTTAACAGTCTTTGTGATTACTTTATGGTTAGAATTTTGTTTTCAGCGCATTGATTCCACTCAAAAGAACATCTGGTACAGCCTCTATGGTATCGTCTCTCATTCTGGTGATCTGAGCAGTGGTCATTACATCGCGTAAGTATCTCAGTTAGCAGTCAATTCATTATTAGACCATGGTATTCGAATCGCCCTCTCACTAAATGTGCTCACATTTGAGTTTTCTTTTCAAGCGATCGATGTTGATGATATACCGTATTTTATCTAATAAGAGCCCATGCTCCATTCAGCGCCCATGTTTTAATTAGCGCCCACTCCTCCAGTTTTATAAAAACTGTATTTTTTACAGAAAACCAGAGAAAGGCCAATTTTAAAGGTTTCTTTGTAAAATAAATCTGTTTGCTTTGTTCAAAAAAAGATTTAGTTTTACTGGAGTAAGTATTTTCAGATTTCTTTCATAAGTCTTTTATCTTTTAAAGGACCATGGTTTTTGCGCGCAGCGGTTGTCACCCGCCAATTCAAATATTTTTCCTAATCATTGAACTTCTGTACGGATTTTTCAGCTTGGTTTCTAACAAAACCATACCTAAAATTAAATTCTAAGCCTTGTTTTGTTAGAAAACAAATTGAAAAATCCGTACAGAAGTTCAATGATTAGGAAAAAAATTTGAATAGGCAGGGGACAACCGCTGCGCGCGAAAACCATGGTCCTTTAAATAAATCTTTTTTGCTATGGTGATCAAGCACACAAAAAGTCTTTCCGACATCTGTAATTTATCGATATCAACCACACACCTGTTGATAGAAAAAATGTTGGGTAACTAACCACCATATCGATCAGGAGCACCTGCGTCTTTCCCCCACCAGTCAACTGCTCCCTACCCCCACCAGTCGACTGCAGCCTATCCCCACCAGTCAACTGCGCCCTATCCACACTAGTTGTAATCCCGCATCACAATTCTTGTAACAAACAAAGATAAAAAAACACAAGCACATCCAGAAAAATCGGATGTATGCACGTCAATAAAAGAAAGTAGTTGACTGGTGGGGGAACTTCCTAAGGTTGTATAAATATAAGAGCCCATGGTCTCTTTTTAGAATAGAATCGAGTAGGATCGGGGGCACTTTTATAGTTCCTCCCATACTCGGATTTTTTGAAAAGTGACCCAAAGTCACTTCCGAGCTCAATTTTTTAACTTTACACGATAAAACAATGATTTCTGAACACTTTCTGATTGAAAAATTTGAATTTTGTCAAAAAATTTTGCCTTTCGTCCCTCAGGAGTAGATGGTCATTTTAGGGTACTTTTCATCAAATTTTAGCATTTAAATGATAGATTTTGGACAGGCTTTTACTTTCTGGGACCTACCGCATATAGAAACTCTGGTAGGCATATGTTTATTTGTGTCCAGAGTCACTTTCGAGTTATTTGTGACAAAGGTATGCGGGTGTGCGCATCTCAACCCCAAGCCAACAAGCCCCCTGCGCCCACGAAGGGTGCGCAGGGGGCTTGTTTGTTGTTTGCTGTTTTCTTGTTTGTTGTTTTCTTTGTTGTTCGCATGGGGCTTGTTGACTCTGACTCTAAAATTACCTTAAAATGACCCTCTATCCCTGAGGGGTGGGAGGCAAATTTTTTAAACAAAATTCAGAATTTTTTAATCAGTAAGTGTTCAGAAATCTTTCTTTTATCGTGTAGAGCAGTAAAAATAAGTTCGGGAGGTGATTCTGGGTCACTTTTCAAAAAATCCGAGTATGGGTGAGAACTGTAAAAGTACCGAATCGGGTTATACGTTTTTTTGAGACCAGATGGCTCACGATCCACTCCAGAGCGGTTGAAAGCCAAAAAGAACTGGTTTTTCGGTGGTTTACTATAGGTGATTTTTTTTGCAAAAAAGTGATTGGGCGGATCCTAATTACAGTCTGATCGGGTTAATTACTCAGAATTTCAGATTTATGATGGTTTTGAGTGGTTCAGGGTGGGATTCTGAGCAATTAACCCTATCAGAAGGAAATTCGTATCCGCCCAATCTTTTTCCGCAAAAAGCTTACCTCTCTCTTAGTAAACCACACGCCCACCCCCCTTAAAAAACCAATTAATTTTGGCTTTCAGCCACTCCAGAGTGTAACTTGGGCCATCCGGTCTTTCTCCATTCCTGAATTTCACCCAAACATGACCAAATTTTTTTAAAAATTGTTGATTTCATGCCGAGAATTAAATTTGGGACAAAAATAAGTAAATTTGGGATAAAAAAGTGGAGTCGGGACATTTAAAGTCTGGGACAATAAAAAAGATAATTTGGTACAAAAAAGGTAAATTTGGTAAAAAAAATTAAATTTGATACAAAAAATATATAACCCTATAGAATCAAAGCTCACGTGTTTTTAATCTGCTCCTCTCGAATCATTAAACTCACTATTCAATTTACATTTTGCCATTTAAAAGCCAATTCCTACTTCTTAATTCAGGTATGTTCGAGCAAGACCCCAGATGGAGAAAAAGGTGAAGCACCTGTTCGATCGATCTTTCTTTGACCAGCCTAATGAAATATCCAAAATAGTGTCTGAAAAATGCCAAGGACTGTCGTTGGAGGATGAGGAAAAGCTGAGAATATCCATCTCCAGAATCCTGACGACATATTTGACTCTATTGCATCCAAGTCTAAGTGGTATTATGTCTCCGATTCTAGTGTTAGCTGCACAACTGAGCGCAGGGCTTTAGAGGCAGAAGCCTTTATCCTATTCTATGAAAGAATTTATTAAATTATGGGTTTGTTTGTCTCTGATCGATGGTAATTGTTTTTTGTTGAATAAAGTTGTTGGTGGCGTAAATTTATGGTTTAGATCGTTAGGCGCTCTAAATTAGAATTGATTGTTTTGATTGTTGTTTATGGTCATGTTAGTTTCATTGTAGGTTGAGTGCAGTTTTCTCGTCCTTTTTATTTTAGTCTTATATGGCAAGGATAATCACAAAACGGGTGTTCACAATTCTTTCTGCTGCTAATGCTGTTTCTCTCTAATATCCAATTATATTGACTCTTTTTTTCTCTATATTTTACTTTGCATACTTATGGTAGATGATGATGTTTTGTTGTTTGTTTTATTTCGTCATTTCTTTATTGGTGTTGGAGTTTCAAGATACCGGACGGAAATCAGATTGGATTTTTAATTTCTGGACCAGAATTGAATTCCGGTAATGCTAAGAAGAGAATCTTTTTAACCATTTTTCAAGAACCACTATTTTTTTGGTTTTTTCCTCCCGTAATTTTAACCTTTCAATTAGGGTTGTCCACAGTCGTTTAACCGACCCGGTCAGTTAACCGAAAACCGGGTTTTTCAACCAAAACCGGGTACGATAAACCGAGAAAAGCCGAAAACCGGGTCAGCATTCTGCCGGTTTTTAGCTTTATTTTTCTTTATTTTGACTAACTAAAATTATCAATTGTTTAAAAAAATTACTTCCCAGCAGCAATTGTGAGTATAATCTTAATCAGATTATCAATTAATATAATTATCCATTTTTCGTTGTGTATTTCTGTTGTTTTTCTGGTATAACGACGATTCCATACACAGGGGTTTAGGCGCAGGGAAGGCCAGCGTATGTTAGGATAGATTCAAACATGTTCCTCGAACTACAAAAAAATTAGAAGAACATATTTTTCCTATAACACTGGCCATTTTGTAAAAACAAGGGAACTGCAGGTATGTACGTTTGACTTGCAGGAACCCCAGTTCTGGAGTAGTTTCGTATCATGTAGGGTATGCAGGTGGTAACGGAAATTGACATTGCTCATGTTGAAGAAGAAAGAAGAAGAGCGACGAAGACTGAATTGTAAAGTCAATCTTAGCTTCGTTCGCAAGCTATTTTTTCTCTAGATTACTCAGAAGTTACTGATACTAAATGAAGACTAAAAATTTGACTGAATAAATCACATATCTTACCCAAAAATGTCTGCTAAACACGGCTTGACATCAATATTAGCCACTTTTGAGTCTTAGCGGAACAGAGAGAACAGAGAATGAAAGAGAGAGAACACACAGCTAGCTATTTGCTTTATTCAGACAAAGACTGAACACCTGGAAAGAAAGGAAGTGCCGTCTTACTTTGGGATCAACCATGTGGGTCAAAAAAAACCTCAAGTGCCAACCTGCGACAGTCCAAGTTCGACCAGAACTCCGCTCCAACGCTGTCAAGGATGAAGGAAAGAAGTCAAATATCTATTCTTCAGAATCTCTGTCCACCTAACCTTTTGTACGGAGGAAGGTGTTGTGTACTGTGATTGAACCTTCATTTGTATCGTAGCGGTTCTACCGTACATGTTTTTTTAGCCCTGTTAGTCAATCGCCTCAAGGGTCAGCGCCGTTTCTTCAAGTTCAGCTCTCTGAAAGAAGGAGAATTCAACTGACTGCTCCTCCTTCTGGGTGTCAAGTCAAACGGTGATGCAGTCCTCAGAATCCGTCTTCTCCAGCGTCTCAATGAGAAAGGTGATTCAGTCAAGTTTGAAGAAGTTGTAGAAGAAGCAGCCGCCTATCTCTCAACAATCGCCGAAGCAAAGCATTTGGAGAGAAGCCAGCACCCTTCAGCCTATGCAGAAAAATTAATCAAGTCAGCAAGTCAGAAGTTCCAGCTCCGTCAACCGCCTTCTTCCGGTGTGGTCAAATGCATTGGTCGGATAAGTTCCGTTCCAAGAATTCCAAATGCTTCAAGTGCGGTCAAATTAGTCACCTCAAGCAGTAGCGTGACGCAATTCATTTGTTCCGCCAACAACTTCCAGTCGACTTCCTCCAAATACATTGTATGCGAATCAATCAGCAGTCTCAGCTCATCAGGAATGAAGCTCTCGTCAACGGCCGTTCCATCCTCTTCACTCTCGACACTGGGTCTGAAGTGACAACAATCATTAAGGATTCCTACATCGAAATTATTCGGCCTCCAATCACTCCAAGCAAATCTCAAGGGCGTCTCTTTAATGGATCTAGCTGCAAGTTCTTTGGTGGGGGGGGGGGAGGGGTTACCACATTCTTAGCAAATGCTCACTTGTCTCAGCTCTCTTTTTGTGGTAACCAAGAATGGCTCGATGAATCTGCTAGGGATCAATGCGCTCAAAGCACGTGGATTAATCAGTAGCAATCAGATGGACAGTGCTAGCTTCAACAGTCAAGAGGAATAAACCTGCTTCAGCTCAGTTTTATTGGAAGCCAGCCGTCTCAGCAGCCAGCCGTCTCAGCAGCCAGCCTATCAACCCGTGCTATGCATATGGACGAATGCATTGGAACAGCATCCTAAGTCAAAAGCAAGACGTTCCAAGCTCGATGGTCATCAACAAGTCAATCAGTTGCCGTTCTCTTCAGCAGTCCAGCAAACTCAGATGTCAGCGACCAGTCATGCAACTCGTGTTCTATTAATTGCCTTCCGCCTTCCAGCTCCGAATTAAATATAGTTAAAATAGTCAAAGAATGGTGGCAATATCCTCTAGAAAGCTTATCTACCCTCCAAAAAAAGCTCAACTAATTTATAAGTATTTGACTTACCCGCCCTGAACTTTATCTAATATTCAGAACGTTCACATTCACCTATAAAACCTTTCATTACAATACTCTCAGTAGTGGTTGACGCAAAAATTGTGTTTTCGACACTGCATACTATATGAAGACAATGCATTCAAATTAGAGCAAATTACTAACACGTGCAAGACGATCTGTGAAGTGTTAATTTTAAAAATCGATACCTAAAAATTACATCCGTTAAAATGTAAAACCTTGTTATACGCCCTGTATTAAGGTGCAGGATAAGCCAGCCTATCCCGATATTCGTACTGAAAAAAAAACCGGAAAACGGGCGGTTAATCGACCAGGTTTGACCAAACTGAGACCGGGAACCGGGTTTACAGAACACCCGGTTTTTAAAAGCGACCGAACCGAAAAAAACCGACCGTGGACAATTTTACCTTCAAGCTAGATCAAAAATGTTTATATAAACTTCTTCTTAGTTTCGTTGTTTATCAATTAATTTTGGCTCAAATAGAAATTTACTGCCTAGCCTGAGAAATTGGAAGCCTTTTGATACTTGCTTTCTCAAGAATAAACGAACTTGTTGATAGATAAAGAATTAAAAAATCACACCCAGTTGTTAGTTTCAACATCTTTACCTCCAACTTCACAGCAAAACAATGAGAAAATCAACAAAACCAAATGCAATGATCAGAATCATATTTTTTGGAAACCCGAATGGATCCCGAATTTCACGCTTTTATGCAATATGCAAATTTGCTTTCATAACAATAACAACACAGTAAATAAAAAATAAATAAAAAAAACAAATAAATTATTCACTTTTCAGTAGTATTGAGACAGCTATGTTACAAAGACCTAGCCATACTGTCCTGGGGTTGAGCACGAAGGCACGTAGAGAGTGACACTTCGACTACATACAGCCCAACAATGTCCATAATTGCCAAATAGATCAACAAGTTCGTTGACGACTTTGTCCAGTTGTATGCAGTTTCTTCGCGAATTTTGTCGAAATGAAAAGCTACCTGATCAGCGAACCTAAAATCACTAATAGAAACTTCTGAAAACAAAAGACAAGATTGGATGAGAAATTGCAAATCTTGCATAAAATATGAACTTGACGGGGTAAAAGTGAATATAACAAGGCAAAATTTGAATTCGACGGGAGACTTGCATATTTTGACGGGAGATTTGATGATTTTGACGGGCGTTTCCGATTTGAGCCTATCAGGTAGAGGTTTGATAACATCTACCTGAAATGAAAAATCAAGACAAGGAAACATAAACCAATTTACCCGTCAGTGTTACCTGATAAATGTCATATTTCAGGTGGGGACGCTTTTTTCTTAAAATATGGTTTTTAAAAAATTTGAAAAATTGTTAAAACTTCATAATAAGACAACTAAATATTCCAACATTCATTTATATTTGGTAGTGAACACTAAATAGAGAGTCCTTTGTTGGACTGGTACAGCCTACGGTATCGATAGTCATTCTCAGTATATTTTGCTTCTGGCCAACCAAGTCAAGTCCAAATCGTACATTAAATCGAGGTGTACATTATATCGAGTGAATACTAAATCACGAGTTCACTGTAATCTTAAATCTAAATGTATTTTGTGTGGAACCAGGTTGCATAAAATTAGTTGTACCATAAACCGAGATGGGTCCCCCCATCTAGTTTTGACTGTATTCAGGGACGAGAATTTATGGTTAATAGGCCATTTATCAAATACATCAACCGGTCTAAAATAGGCTCGCGCCAATTTTAATTAGACCTAGGCCTAATTTTAGGTCTATTTTTGGCGGGAATTCGAAATACTATTAATTTTCGTGATTTTTGGGCTTTTTGATAATCTTTTTGTTTTTTTTGCTCAGAATCACAGCCTAGAGTAGACAAAAGCAATTGAAAGTTGGTTTTTTTTCAAAGATTATTCGACCATTTATGGCTATTAGAGAGTGTTTTCGCTGTAGGTCGAGAAATCGGCGATAATGGAGCGTATTATAAGAAGTCTTGAAATTTTAGCACCGGATTCGTGTTCAGAATGTCCCATTTGCTTGTATAACTACTCTTAAAGTTTTAACATTACTGAAAATTTTTATATTCCTCTGGAGACAAAAATGATTCAAATATAGAATTTTGAGTAGTTTAAATGTTTTTTTGTCTTGGGAGGAAATTGAAGTTTTTCAGTGATTTTAGAACTTTAAGAGCAGTTTTACAAACAAATGGGACATGCTGAACACGAATCCGGTGCTAAAACTTCAAGATTTCTTATAATGGACCCCATTATCACCAATTTCTCGACCTACAGCGAAAACACTCTCCAATAGCCATAAATGGTAGAATAATCTTTACCTCACTTCAATAAACGCCTAAAAAACCAACTTTCAATGGCTTTTGTCCACTCTAGGCTGTGATTCCGAGCAAAAAAACAAAAATCTTATTGAAAAAGCACAAATTCCCGCCAAAAATAGGCCTAAAATTAAGCCTAGGCCTAAGATAGGCTTAAGTCTAATTCAAATTGGCGCGGACCTATTCAAGGCCTAAAAATAATCCTAAAATAGGCCTAAGTTCTCATCCTGACTGTATTATACAATTTTAATAAGGTTGGCAAGGGTAGTCTTAAAACGACTCTCCGACTAGTTGCTCTTTCTCAACAGGGTGTAAAATCTTCATTTTTGGCATTTCAGAATTTTTTTTGAACTATTTTACGCAGAACTGCAAAATCTACAAAACAGTTCAAGTAAGTTTGTGAATGCCGCAAAATAAAGATTTGTTGATATAGTGTTGTCAAACACTATATCAACATGTGGCAAGTCGTTTCTAAGACTACCCTTGCCAACCCAATTGACAAGAAAACAAATAAGTATTCAAAAAAAGGTTAAAGTCTTTACCTCCTCCTTTTTGCAATAGATAATTTGGTTTATTGGTTTTTGAGCGATAAGAATATTATGGGTCTCCCTGGTGTGTGTGCCACCACGTTACTACCACTCCCATAAGATGTACTTCTGGACTTTGCTCATTTAGATATTGGCTTATTAGGTAATTATTCACAAACAAATTGATTATTTCCTCTTTTTCAGTTTTTTTTTTTAAATTTGTTTCTTCTTAAAAAGAACGTTTAGTAGTGTCCATGCGATATGAAAAAATCCTGTATACCATTCGATAGAGCTACAAAAATCCTTATTTGACTTAGATATCCAATTTTGCCAAGAGCTCGAGTTTGAAATGAAATTAACCGTTTTTAAGTTTTGTTGGACATATCTTCAATATATATATCGGTATATATATATATCTAATATACCGTATTTCCTATAATAAGCGCGCATGCGCGCTTATTTTTCGAACCTCCAAAAATTGGAAAAATTTGAATTCGATTTCGAAATTTTTGGGTGCTTAACCAAAATCTAAAAAGTGGAATCAGTAGAGCTCATGGGAGTTAAGAAAATGCAATAAACAGCTTTGCAAAATATTTTCTCTGAGCTGAGATATAGGTCCTCAAAGTAGAGGATGCGCGCTTATTAGGGCATGCGCTCTTATTAGAGGAAATACGGTACATCGGAAGTTAAAAGTTCGATAATGATTTGCAAAATAGTGAAAAAAACCCCTGAAAGAACCACTCTGCGTTCAGCATAGTCGATTTGCTAATAAAAATGCTCTTTAATTTCAAAACTTACTGTCAAATTTCAAATTCCGCTCAAGACAACAAATATTTAACTTCATTTTTTGAGTATTTGTTGTCTTGTCTTGAAATCGGCCATGGTCAACACGAATCTGGTGTCGGAATTTCGGGTTTGTCTAGCGTGTCAAATCGTTTTTTTAATTAAATTGTATTCATACTTTCTAAGTCAATTTTCTCATCAAATGTTTTTCATGCATGAATATATTTTTCTGCGCCATTTAGATTGCTCTATCGAAATCTGCAACAAAAAACGGCAAACTATCAGCACACAGAAAAGTTATTCCCTGAAAGCTACAAACGATTGAAGTTTTAAAAAGTGCTCAATGTTACTATTTAGTGTTTTTAGTTATAAAAAACCCTTCTTTTATTTTACATGCTATATATCATTAGTAAGCCCATAATGTCAGCGTCATTTTAACATATAACAAGCACTAAAAACCTGTCCAAATTTTCAACACGCATTGAATTTAGAAAAAAGTCCGACTTTTCAACTCCCGGGTGGTATTCAGGTCGGTTAGTAGAGTCAGTAGATCAAAAGTTACTCGCGATCTTACTCGAGCAGTAAGTAATTTTTGATCCGAGTGAAATTGAGTTCTACACGCTTTACTCGAGTTCTACTCGCCTAACTTGAGTTCTAGTCGCACAACTCGAGTTCCACTCGCCAGTTTCACGAATTAAAATTGCAAAAAACGTCAGTTCCAAAATAATACCGAAATCCTACCACACAATAGTACTGTTTTCTTCCTTGGTCAAACCTTCGAAAGTTCCGTATTTTTTTGAAGTGATTTTGCTCTGGAAATGTATGGGATACGCAAACCACTTACTGAGTAGGCCTTTTTACGTAAAAAATGAAAAATTAAGAAAAAAATCAGCAATTGTGACTACAACCTTCAACCACTACAACCACATTGTAGCCCTAACATTCTTCATTTATCGAGTTTTTCTTGCTATAAAATCAAGTAAAATAACAAGGAAAATCACCGAACAAAAATATATAGGTAAAAAATCAAATAAAAGTTTCAAGCCAGAATCGAAAATTCGCCTTCAAACAATTAAATCGGTCTATTCAAATCATTCGCAATATAAAATGTACTACCCCTTAATTTTTCAAAACGCACGGGCATGACCCTTCAAATGGCAAAACTTTAAAGCTTTCAAAAAGTGGTCGGCAAAATTGGAATCCTTGTGATATTTGTTACAGACTGTGAAAACTAGGGTTGTGCAAATGGCCGGCCATTTTGAAATTGGCTATATGGCCAAAGCCCGGCCATTTTCACAGTCGATTCCACCATAAATTTTTGCAGTTTTCCATGATCCCAAAGTGAAAGGTTTGGTCAAATGGCCATTTTGAAAGGGCTCGGCCATATACCTGGCCATGTGGCGATCACCTAACCCCAGTAAAAACACAACTCTGAAAAGACCTCAAAAATTGAGGTGAAAAATTGTCGGACGCTATGCGGGAACGAACTTGAAGGGTTGTCTTCACATCGCGGTTCGCCTGTATGGAAAAATTAAAAAAAAATGACAAAAACTTTGAAACTGAAAATTACCAGATGTCAAAGTTTAAACAATTCAATCCATTGACTAATTTGGTAATTTTATTCACAAACAAATTTTGTATTTACCAGTGACTGCACAGTTAGACTACAGATTCCCGCTCTTTTTTGTGTTCTTCTTTTTATGTGTGTGTGTTCAAAACGGGTTTCCTAATTAGAATTTGAGGGGTTGCGTAGTTAGCTGTGGTTACTTATAATTTTTTGGTTACTGAGCTGTAGTATTATTCAACTGTTCTTTTTTGAAGATATTTAGCTGCACGAAAGGAAATCGATGATTTGTAATTTTTTTCGAATGTAAACATTTGTTTTTGGATTTATTGAGCAAGTTAAAAGGGTTTGTGAGTGCTACATGGCCTGAAAAAGTTCAGGAACTTTTCTTTATTTTTTGGTAGAACTTCATAATCCGATACATGTCCCGAAATAAAACCTTTTTCGAGGTAGGGGAGACTTTTCAAAAACAAAACTTATCATATGCAGTCGGAAAAACATGGTAAAATACAAACAATGGCCTTGACAAGTTTTATTTTGACAAATTTCGTTTTTAACAAGTCTCCCTTAACTATTTTCGTAATGAACTAGGCTCGAATTTAAAGTTTCCCGTTTTTTTGGGGCTCTTCAGCTCACTCCAATGGCAGAATGGGACAAGTGTGTGCAAATGATCTATATCTTCATCGACCATGCCGTGATTACTCCTCAGCAAATGAAAAAAAGTGCGATTGTCGGCAGCCTACAGGTGATCATAACTAACATTGTTGTTTAATTATGTTTTTCATCTTCGGTCTTAGGGATTTTTGGCTGGCGCTTGGACCAAAGTACTTCTCTCTCTTCGGAATGGCCAAGAGGACAACGAAAGACGCTGAGTCGTATCATAGTCGACAAAAAGATCACTATAGGAAGCGCTCTCGAATGAGGGAGGTTGGTATATTGACTATTTATTTATTTTTTTCATACCCCGTGCTTTCAGCTGAACTACCGCGAGCAGTCTGTATTGAGGGAATACTATCCGGAAGAGTGGAGCCGAACAAGCCGAAGGAGCGTTACATCATGGTCACAAAGAAACTTTTCTAACTTCAGGATGATGCCACAGACTTTCTCAGTGATGACTTTATGGACGCGGACTACCGGATATTTTTTTTTATAGGCACCTGAATGATGAAGGCCAATTGAAGGGTGTGAAAGCGAACAAGGCTAGGTAGGTTCTTCATGATATTTTATTACTCTGTTATATGATTCTTATTTTAGGGAAGCGCGCAAGAACAGCCATAAAAGCGATGATTCTTCCAGTGGTGACTCAAACAGTGATGAAGAAGATGTATCCGAAATTGAGCCGCTATTGGATGACAAAGAAAACGAGAAGAAGTTGCTGTCATTCATGGAGAAACATACAACTAAAGATCAGTCCCAAATAACTTTTAAAACTTCTAAACATTAACTATGAATTATTATTTTAGCCGGTTCACCACCATCGAAGAAACTGCATTTGGACTCACCTGAAGTGCTCAAAGAAGCTAATGTGCCAACAGTTGCTTATTCGTGGAAAGATGAACCGAGCAAAGTCCATCCGATCAAAGGAGACAACAATTGCTTCTACAGGTACTTTTTTACCGATGTCGAACCGCAAAGTGAAGGGTGTAAGGTGTTTCAGATGCATAGCTTTCTTGCAGTTGAAGGATGAAGAGGAAGATGCCCGAGTGCGTAGAGAAATGATGGAGTTTTCGCTAGCCAACCAGCTGTGTTTGTGGAGCAAATACTTTCTGGGTGCTGGAGGTGTGGAGGAATATGTCAGGTTACACTCAAAGCTTGGTGAATGGGGCAGTAGTATTGAACTCCTCCTGGCCCCCAAACTGTACAACTCTTCCGACCGGATGATGTGCCTCGCTATATTTTCTTCTTTGTATACAAGGCCGGTTAACTGACATTATTGTTTTGGTAAACGTTCAGTTAGCGCAGTTTAGGACAGTCAAAGTGCCATAAACTTGCTAGCCGGATGGATATGTTAAAATAGAGCACTGGATCATTTCGAAGTCACCAAACTTGAGATGAAGGAATATACCTAATAGTGAAATTTATCTAACTGTTTTTTGTTTCAATTGTTATGTTTTTTCAATTGAGTAAACGGGTTTTACTATCATTAGTTCATTGAAAATACACCAGGTTTAATGCTACACTGTTAAATCGAGAGTGGAATTGATTGCATGTTCTGCTTGCAGAAAAAATATCTAGAACAACTGAAGAGACACATGAGTGCGGTTTTCTCAACGAGACTAACATTTTAATAATATTTTGAAAAAGCGTCGCGAACTGGCAGTCGCGAACTGGCCTATCCCCAATTCAAATGAGTGTTGAACTATAATTAAAAAAAATTTTTTTTGAGTGCTCCGAGAAATCGTGCAATAAGGCCACTAATGGCTAAATTTTTTTGGCTTTAGACGCGCTAATATTCGACGAGTCGGCAACTTTAAATATATTTATGTATTCAGATCTCTTTATTTCTTCACGCCAAATGGCAACAAAAAAATCCAACATAACCACCACCAGCAATGCCTGCAATGGTGGAGTAGCTGAAAAACGCAAGATTGTTGAGCCCAAAAAGAAAAGACACAAGTTCTGGCTGAGCCCTCTGCTAGAATTCGGAGGTTTGAGCCTATTTTTGGCCCTTATTATGGGATCTCCATATTGGCTGAGCATTTCTGTGGCCTATTTACTGGTCAGAATGGTCAGCTCCGACTTTGTGCGCAGATGGTAAGCACAAACAATATAATTTTTTGGTTAAGTAAATGTAGTAAAATTATAGTGTGAAGACCATGCCAAGGTTTTATTTGATATTTTGACCTATTTTTCAAGTATTAAATACATTTGGTTTAGGGATTTGCGGTAATGTTTCTTGTACTTTGGCTGGTTTTTGCTACATGCCCATATTTTTAAAACTGAGGAGTAGTTCCTTATTAACTTTGTTACCTCAGATTTTTGACCTAGTTTTTTTTTTATTTTTTTCTTGTAGAGCATGTTTTTAGGTGGAGTTACAAATATTCAATTTTTGTTAAGTTTTTTCTAAAGATCTGCTATGCTTCACTTAAAAATGTATTTTCTGTTCTTTTTTAGGTGATAAACACCGAAAAATAT
This sequence comes from Ditylenchus weischeri, assembly GCA_029231635.1. NCBI lineage: Eukaryota > Metazoa > Nematoda > Chromadorea > Rhabditida > Anguinidae > Ditylenchus > Ditylenchus weischeri. The sequence continues at coordinate 88,845 of JAMRYI010000176.1, read as the reverse complement.
GTTTTAGAAAGTTTTTCAAGAGGTTTTTCAATATGATGGGAAGTTTTTCAATATAATACAGTTCAGCTTCCACTTTTTTACAATAGCCGCGTTCTTGACACAAAAGTAAATAAATGATTTTCAGCGGAATTTATTGCATAGCCAGACTACTTTGGATTGTCAAGAGGGCTTTAAAAGAAAACAAGGTTTGAAAACTGACTTTATTTGCAAAGCATTGCTTGAAAAATTTAGCCGATCCACGAGCATTTTTTGGATCAAGTCAGGAAGCATCCGGACAAAGAAGTTTTCCATTTATTAGTCAAATTTGTACTAACCATCTAGCAATTTAGTGTGTTGTCCAAGTGGACACTGGAAAAAGTCTCACTTTTCGACAGTTAAACCAATACTCCAACAAATACGCCAACTTTTTCAAGGTTTTTTCAAATTTTATACATCTTTAAATAACTTTCTATGATAAAATTTCAGAGCCGGGACTACCAGAAGGACCAAGTGGTCGCACTATTTCTGGAAAACGGCATTGAGTTCTTCGCCATCTGGATGGGTCTATCCAAACTTGGGGTGATTACTGCCTGGATCAACACCAACCTTAAGATGGACTCTCTGGCTCATTCCATTCAAGTTTCCAGTTGCCAGGCTATAATCACTTCCCCCAACCTTTTGCCCAGTAAATTGCTTGAGATTTAGCGATTTTTATTGGGTTGTTCGATAATTATCCAGCGTTTTTTTTAACTTTGGCAAAACAATTCATCAACCATTTTTATTAATCAAATCAAACACAATAACAAATCAACCACAACAACAATTAATCTTCCGAAGGGTACTCTCCATCGAATTCCATTGCCTGTTCCCATTTGTACGGCAGAAGGTTGATTCCACGAGCGAAGAAATCCGGTGTCTTTGAAGCAATCCATTGTCTTATGTCATCAACAATTTCTTGAAGGTTTGCAAACTTTTTCCGAAGCTGCCAGTTGTGGAGCGAGCGGTTGACGTGGTAGTCTGTGGGTGCTTCTGTTGGCGAATACGGCGGATGCGGCAGCAGCTCCCATCTTTTGTCTTCGATTGAGGCAACAACGTCAGCTCTGATATGCGGTCGGGCTCCGTCCTGATGGAAGATTATGGCATCCTTTTCAGCGGTCTTTTGCTTTCGATCGCACGCTGGAAACGATCGAGTTGCGCCTTGTAGACGTCGCCGTTGGTTGATTTGGTATTGTGTTTGATTTGATTAATAAAAATGGTTGAAGAATTGCTTTGCCAAAGTTAAAAAAACGCTGGATAATTATCGAACAATCCAATAGATCGGAAAATTTGTATTTCTAGCATTGGTGAAAGCTCTACAGCAATCTGAGAATAAGATGGAGCGGAAAATTTATTTGGTGGACGGAACAGGGGATGCTGAAGTGCTGAGTAGACTAATTGAAGATAAAGCAGTGGAAGAACCACCTAAAACGGAAGGACTGGATATTCAGAGTAATACTGGATATTAAGAAAAAATAACTATTCCATCCCGGGATGTTCGAAACCCTGGATATATTACTCTTTCACAAGACCATAATGGTAAATAACAGAGCGTCCTTCTGCTTAAACGATGAACGAATCTTACGTAACGCACTTTCAGCTAGCTGGCAGACGAAGACACCGCAGTCACAATCACATATTTCTTAGCGCCCTTGTTTGAAAAAGCAGCGTTAGGTCTTTTCAGCAGATAATCCATTTACAAATTAGACAGGACAAAAAGAGGCTAAAGAATAGAAAAAAAGGTTTACCCAAGCTTATGAGGATGTATAGGTAGTTTTTATAGTGGCGGTGATTTGTCCTAAGCGGTGAATGGTCGAAATTTCAAAATGCCCAAAACTCAATTTTTTATGAACCAGGATCCAAAAAAGGTTATATGGAAGTAGGGTCGCCGATTGAATAGAGACTTTTTGCAATCAGACCATTGATTGCATGATACTTTTCATAAAATCCTTGCCTATTTTTCAATTTTGCGACTGCTTGCTATTAGAACATTCATTATAAAAAACATTGCTCAGCGAACTTGAGAATATTTCTAATTGCAACAACTGAGTAAATTTTATAATTTTAATGCCTAATAAGTCATTTTTCAGGCATTCTTTGCTATATATACACCAGCGGAACAACCGGCAACCCAAAAGCTGCAATTATCAAGCATTATCGCTACTATATGTTAGTTGAACAAAAAAATTTTCAGTAAATTATGCAATTTTTAGGATGGCTAGCGCTGCCAAATGTGCTTTCATCAAAGAAGGGGACAGGATCTACATCACTATGCCTATGTTTCACTCGGCTGGTGGAATCATTGGCATGGGCCAGGTGAGATTTGGATTGCCTCGAAATGGCCCTTGAAATAAATGCCTTTCAAATCAAAATAATAGAAAAGTGAAATCAAGAAAACATTTTATAGGTCATTGCTGCAGGTAGATAGTTTGTGTTTACAGTTGACTGTGAAAACAGTTTACTTAGAAATTCATAGTCAACAATCTCATAATCAACCATATTCTCCCAATTTTAAGGAATTACCGCTGTAATTCGCTCCAAGTTCTCGGCGAGCAACTTCTGGAAAGACTGTGTTCGCTACGACTGCACGGTCAGCTTTGCTTCCCTCACGCAATTTCCAGCCACAAATTCAACTGTAAAATAATATTTAATCCATTTTCAGTGCTCCCAATACATTGGTGAGATCTGTCGATATTTGCTGGCTCAGAAGTTCACTCCTGAAGAGAGGCAACACAGGGTCCGCATCCTCTATGGCAATGGAATGAGGTTGGCCACTTATATGGGTTGCAGGAAAATAATTTAGATTGAACATTAAGACCAGAGATATGGCGAGAATTCGTAACCAGGTTTGGTGTTCAGAGGATTGGAGAACTATATGGTGGCTTTTTAATATTTGATGTGATTGATTGCGATAAATTTTTAGGAAGCACTGAGGGCAACTCCAACATACTCAACGTAGACAACCATGAAGGTGAATTATTTATTGATAATTAGCCATGCTGCGGACACATGTAGCTAGATGGTTAGATTTAGGAATTTTCCCGCAGTAGGGGCCGACGGAACCACTTGAAAACAATATTCTTAATTTTGTGTATAGCATTTTGATAAATACACTCCGTTTCGTATTTATAACGCCACCCATAATTTTGGGGTTTGAAGCTACCAACAGTGATTTTTTGATGAAGTAAGATGCAATCTGTCAAAAAAACATGTTTACGACAATAAAGAATGAATTTCGAAACCGCGGGAATTTTTTTTTCACAGTAAAAACCAAAAAATGACTGTTTCATATTTATAACGTCATTTACGACGTTAAGCATTTTCTGCTGTTTCATTGCTTTTTTTGTTTCTCGCGCATCGCTAATTTTGTTTTTTTAGAAAATGCCTCGAGGAACAAAGCTGTCGGAGTACGAGACAGGGCAGATCGTGGCGTATCAAAGTGCAGGAAAGGGAGTTCGTGCAATTGCTAGGGAGCTTCAAAGATCACACCGTCTTGTCCAAAATTTTCTGCAAAATCCAACGCGTTATGGCAAGAAGAAGCGAGAAGGACGAAAAAGAAAGCTTTCCAAGCGATATGAGCGTCAAATTGGCAAGAGGGCTTCGAATTCTTCTTCATCTGTCAATGTCATCAAGCAGGATTTCGGGTTGGAGGTGTCAAAAACTACCGTCTGGAGGGCTATTAAGGGGAACTCCAACATCATTCGTGAGAAAAGATGGCCAAGGCGCCTCGTCTTCTTACTGATGCCAGAATGGAATTTGCAAGTAATAATATGGATCGAGATTGGAAAAACGTGAGTATCTGGTGAATCAATCTTGGATTATTATTAGAAGATTTAGGTGATTTTCTCGGATGAAAAGAAATTCAATTTGGATGGACCGGACGGTTTCACTGGATACTGGAGAGACCTGCGCAAAGAGCCTCGCTACTTTTCAAGACGGAATTTCGGTGGTGCAAGTGTCATGGTGTGGGCCGCATTCACTCACTATGGAAAGGTTGGTCTCGTCTTCACTTCCTCGAGAATGAACAGTGCTGAGTATGTTGAGGTTGGTCGGGTCTTAGTGTTTTTCATACCTATTTATGTTTTTAAAGATTCTGCGCGACAAATTGCTTCCTTGGATTTGCTTTGGTGATCGCATTCCATTCATCTACCAACAGACAACGCCTGCATCCACAAAAGCCGAGAAACAACAGCGTGGTTTAACTCGGAAGGGATCAATGTTTTTCCTTGGCCAGCCTGCTCGCCTGATTTGAATCCAGTCGAAAACCTTTGGGGTATCATCGTGCCTCGTCTCTATGCCGATAATCGTCAACAGTGGAGGAGCTAAAGAGTGCTATTTTTGGTGCGTGGTTCGGTATCGAGTTTGCGATGTTAGAAAAGCTGCGCGAAAGCATGAAGAATCGAATTTTCCAAGTAATTCAGCGTTCTGGACATGTTACAGATTATTGAGATATCATCCTGTTTTGTTGCTTTTTGTGTGTTATGAAATAAAGGTCATTTGTCAAATGCTTTTTGCTGAAACACTCAGGCGGCGTTATAAATATGAAACGGTCATTTTTTGGTTTTTACAGTAAAAAAAATTCCCGCGGTTTCGAAATTCATCCTTTATTGTCGTAAACATGTTTTTTAGACAGATTGCATCTTACTTCATCAAAAAATCACTGTTGGTAGCTTCAAACCCCAAAATTATGGGTGGCGTTATAAATATGAAACGGAGTGTATTATATGAAAAGAGTGAAAAAAAGCAAAGTGGCGTGCTCGCAATGGATATGATTCAATTCCAACAGTTTATAATGATGCAGCAGAAACTGCAGTATTGAAAAGATATGGCTCAGTAGCAAGTATAAAATGGGACAGCAGCAATTAAAAATATCTCAGATTTCACCTTTCAAACAGCGACCTGCGTAGCAGTAGCAAGCACCACACCTCCCCCTTGATTTTCTTTCTAGACTTGCCTCTTCTCCGCTGAAAAACTGGATGCCCGCTTCAAATTCTATCTCGACTGCAATTCTCCTATGTCTCGAACAATCGCAAAGTGAAGCTACTGATCCCGTAACTCTCTTTTGAAGTCCTTGCCAAACAGCAAAAAGAAATAGAAGAGCAGAATCATAAAAAGATGCTTCATTGCCGAGATATCATATTAAGTAGAATGTTCGTCATTTCAAATCTGGGCACTCTAAATTTAGGTCATATCAAGCATAACCAAGCATCTTCTTGAAATTGAGCTTTTTTATTCGGACTCCTAACAATAATATAGCTGTTATAGAGGGTATCGGAATAAAATTTAAACATAAATGGTTACTATTAAAAAAATTTCTATAAAAAATGTGTCTAACTGGCCAGTCTTCGGCAGTGGTCAGCTGCTATTTATTGGCAGTGATTTACAGGGTGGCGTATTATAAACGGACCTATGAATTTTCGCCATAACTTTTTTATTTTTCAACATTGTGTCGAATTTCTTTTTACGAAAGAGGAGACTTTAGCAAATCGAATGGTACTGCTTAGCCGTCAATGGGAGAAGCACTGAACGAGAATGTGCCTGAAATTGTCTGAAATGTTGTTATTTTCTGTTGCCTTATTGCTGGTTCTTCTGAATAAAGAGTTATAGCTCATGTTAGGTACCATTCGATTTGCTAACGTTTCCTCTTTCGAATAAAAAAAATTCGACGTAATGTTGAAAACCAAAAAGTTATGGCGAAAATTCATAGGTCCGTTTATAATGGGCCACCCTGCATAATTTTCAAATTTGTAGGTAGCTGTGGTTTCATGCCTATCTACCCATGTTTGAATGAAGTCTACCCCGTCAAACTCATCAGAATCAACGAAGAAACCGGTGACATTGTAATAGCTTCTAGTTGATACCGTATTCTCTCTAATGAGTGCCTCCTTGTTCAAAATCGTGTTCTTGTGTTTTCCGACCCATATTTTGAAGACTGCTGTCAGACAAGTTACCACCAGGGTTGCGCTTTGGGTACTAAATACAGTCAAACCTCGATTTTATAAATGTCATAAATGTTTGCTAAATCGAGAGGTTCGAGGGTTTTCAAGGGTTTGCGAACAAACATTTAATAACGTTCATTAAATCGAGGTTTTCTTATATAGTCAACCCTCGATATACTGGCGGACCTAAGTGTTCCGAAAGGCTACTGTATTTGATAGTTTTGCCTAAAGACCCACGGCTCTGTTTATAACGTTGAGGTTTCAAATTTTTCCAAACTTACTAGAGCCACCATATTATTGTTTAACTGTTTAAGGTACTCTATTAGAACACCTCATGTGAGTTACAACATGAGCTGCAAACTATTGTTGCTGAATTTGATGTGCATGAAAAGTTAATTACATGTATCGCAAACCTGCGCGCTCTGACAAATACGTTCCTCTTATCAGAGTGATATTTTCATAGAAATTTGAAGTTTTAGTTTTATTGAAAAACCAACTATCGACGAGCAAATATAGCCTAAAATTTTGTAAAATCAAGAGGGACAACTATGCGGAGACATGAAAAAATGTTCGTTAGATCAAGGGTTAACAATGTTTTTTTTAAAGAAAAAAACAAAAAATATGTTCGTTAAATCGGAGATCTCGTTAAATCAATGGTGACACTCTTTGCAAAGTTTGGAAAAAAGATTCGTTAAATCGAGGCTTTCGTTAAAGCGAACGTAAGCTTTACCTTATTTAAGATAAATCCAACCAAATCAAGCCGAGGGGTTCGTTAAATCGAAGGTTTCGTTAAATAAAGGGCTCGTTAAATCGAGGTTTGACTGTAGTACTATATAGGTACTAAAATGAAACTTTACTTAAAAGCATTACCGTATATGCTCTATTATACGGGCAGCTTCTAATAGACGGGCACCTGGAGGTGGTCAAAAAATAAACGGGCACCTCATTGAACCACGCGAACAAGTCTTCCTACGCACCACTTAAATGTTTAACTCTTTTAATAGTCTTTACGCGCTTTTGTGCATCGAATATATTTCACACTAAAAGCCTTCTGACTGAGAATATTCGACCACTTCAACCAATATTCAGCCATTTTGCGAAAGTGGTTTTCCGTCCTACATACATCCATCCAAACTGACCCATTCCACTTAACACGCCTAAAAAAAATTAATTGTTTTGTTACTGATCAATCGCCAAGATACTGGTCGCTTGTTTTTACGCTCCTCTTTGACCCATTCATAAATATCCGGGTCAGGATTTTTTCACGTGCCAGCAACCGCACTCAACTTTTCTTCGTTTGTTTCTTCCAGAACTGTTTCTAAAGTAAATAAACTTACAGTCGAATCTCGTTATAACAAACCGCTGATGTAACATACCCCTAGGGTCTGTCCCAAAGGGGTACGGTACAACGAGGTTTGACTGTAGAAATTTTTGAATTAGGACTGTAACTTACATTTGCTGCCTCAGCTCGACATCTTGACTAATCCATTACTGAATTCATTTTTGTGTTACGTTGAATTTCTTTTCTGTTGATAGGTCATTATATTGCTCTTAGATTTCGCTAACTTGTGCTCGCGTGCCCAAGTAATAGCTCGTCAGAGAGAGAGTACGGTAAACCCGCTTGCTAGAAGTAAAATCTATATTTCAGCTACGAACACCAAATGGCCTTTGTGTGGTAAGCTTCCATTAAAAGTTTCTTTATTATCTTTCATGGTCGATAAATTTTTGCAGCTTTGCCGACCAGGAGAGATGGGTGAAATGGTAGGCATCATTAAGCCCGACGACCCTCTAGTCAAGTTTGAAGGTTTGAGGAATTGTTGATAGTCGTTGAAAATCATTGTTGTGTCAATTTTAGGTTATGTAAACAAAGAGGAGTCCCAGAAGAAGGTAATTCACGATGTGATGCGGAAAGGTGATGGAGCCTTTTCCAGTGGAGACATTTTGTGTAGGTTAATCCTACGTTTTGATATTTAACATGTGTGGGACCGGATGTAACGTTTTACTGGAGTGTTATCTTAGGCGCTACGTGACAATTCATAGTTAGGGACGATTCATCGTAACTCGTAAAAAGGGACAATTCATCGTCTCCTTTAAAAAAGTAAAAAAAAATACTCATTGATCAAGTATTGATCAAGGCTTGATCAATACTTGATCAAGTATTGCATGAAAACCTCGATCAAGTATTGGTCAATACCACTTGGATATCACCTAGGTGATTCAATCTGGATACCTTCATCTGAGTACAACTAACTGGATCCCAACACCTGCGTTATACCACCTGGGTACCCATCCCCTGTTTACCACTTCCTGGGTACCAGAACCATAAATACTTGGAGTTTACCCAAGTCACCTGGAGGCTAGGATGGTAAGTACCTCAAGCACTAGGTACATCTGGCCAATACTGCAATGATAGATTTTTTTTGTCAAAATTTTAAAATTAGAATTTTACAGCCAGAAAATAACTTCAATCGCTCAGAATTCCACCCCAGAGTGGCCAGAAGCCCTGGAAGTCGGTTTTTACATTTAGGCAAATGTAGGCCATCTCAGAACAGACTCAAAAATGTTTTTTAAAGTTTAAAAAATAAAAACAAACATGTTTGAGTCCATCCTAACACACGCTGGCCTACTCTCAAAAAAATTTACAGCAGTTTTTTGCACTTTACATCGCACTCATTGGGGACGCGCCTTTAGCAAGATAAATGTTCTCTCAGGGGAGAGGGGTTATATTAGGAGGTTTATTCTTGGAGGGAAGCTTCTATTTTTTAAAGTAGCGGGCAAAATGTTAAAAAAAATTTGATTCATATGTTTTTAGACTGGGACAAGCTTGGCTACCTCTACTTCAGAGTAATTACCTTGCCTCCTCCAGCTATGTAAAGTTAAGTTTTCAATTGCAGGACAGACGAGGAGACACCTACAGATGGCACGGCGAGAATGTGAGCACTACTCAGGTGGAGGGAGTAGTTATGCCTATCAAATGTAAGTCAACCATCTCAATTACAAGATTGAGGCCGGTAGCTACAAGGGTTGAGGTTTTTTTTTAAGCATCTAATTAGCTGAATGGAGAAATTTTTTTACGTCGTATTATCCACTGTTTAATTTGGTTAACTATGTATTGAAAAAAGTTAAAAATAACAGGGAATCCCAAAAACGAATCTTGCAGTGCATTTTTAAGAATGAAGACTTTGTCGACAGGAAATTTATTTTTTTTTTAATTTGGGCCAGTTATTGTTGTTCCTAGTTATTGTTACTTCTGTCCCGAGACTTCTGTCCCGACATTTCTGTCCCGACACTTCTGTCCCTACACCTCTGTCCCATTTCATAATTTTCTTATAATTTGCATATTATCCGAAATTCAAGTTTGAAAGCTGCAACAAATCTAAGGAATTATCAACCCAGAATTTTTTTATTGCGAGTACAACAACGTTACAATAACAAATGCCTAATGATAACCAAAAACAACAAATTTTAATCATAAAATAAATCCAAATTATTCTCTTCTTGGTATTCCTCCTGCTGATAGAATGTATCGCCACCATCTTCTTGTTTCTCATCAGCTGCTTGTTCCACCTATACTTTATACGGACCTTGTGTCATTCGGAAGTTGCTTGCAATGTTGCCCAGATATTCAAATAGAACGAGAAGCTGCCAACTACAATAGTCCTTGACCACATTTTTTTTGATCCTGCCAGATTTTAGCCTTTTAATTGGATGATCTCGACCTAGAGTCAAAATTACAAAAAGAAAGCATCAAATACTCAAACCATTGTACCTGACGATTACAGCCGACAACTGGTTCTGGAGCAGGTTCAATAGGCACCCAAAAAAAGCTACCATTTCGATCAACAAAAGCCATGACTAAAACAAACGAAATATAATATAGTTGCTTACTTAATACGATAAAACACAGCAAAAAGTACAATTAAAAATTCATGCAACAATTTAAAACTTATAAGAGAATTTCAAAACGGGACAGAAGTGTCGGGACGGAATTGTCCGGGACAGAAGTGTCGGGACGGAATTGTCCGGGACAGAAGTGTCGGGACAGAAATGTCCGGGACAGAAGTGTCGGGACAGAAATGTCCGGGACAGAAGTGTCGGGGCGGAATTGTCCGGGACAGAAGTGTCGGGACGGAATTGTCCGGGACAGAAGTGTCGGGGCGGAATTGTCCGGGACAGAAGTGTCGGGACGGAATTGTCCGGGACAGAAGTGTCGGGGCGGAATTGTCCGGGACAGAAGTGTCGGGACGGAATTGTCCGGGACAGAAGTGTCGGGCGGAATTGTCCGGGACAGAAGTGTCGGGACGGAATTGTCCGGGACAGAAGTGTCGGGACAGTAATGTCCAGTTCCTGTTCAAACATGTGTCTTGAACTGCAAAAAACCTAAAAATACAGAACGCCAAAAAAGGCGCAAATTTAAATTAAATCGAAAAAAGCGTGGTCACCAACAAATTTGTTAATTGTTGCACTACTTTTTACTATGGAGTGGTGTCTTGTTTGGTATCAAAATGATATTTAGTTTATGCGCTGTCTGTTAAAGTCAAGTGTTGTAATATAAGCGGTTATAGCAAGGATTATGCGGCCTTCATAGCAAGAAACTAATTTTTTGTTTAACAAGATTTTTGAAGAATTCTAATATTTTGCACGTTATGCGGGAGCTAACCCGAGTGAACTTAAACTTATTTGAAAGCCCTTTGAATTCTGCACCAGATAAGTACTTCAACTGCACAATATTATTTTCGAATAAATCAATCAAACTGAAACAACCCCAAACTTTGAGGTGTCCGTCAATTTATGCCTGGAATGAACCAGCCAGAGCACTTTTTTCAGAGATTTTTCCCCTATCTTGTTCAGCCCATAATTTCGAACAAATGCTTCCTTTTGTTAATTAAAAAAAGACCCATCTCAGCCGTAAGTTATCAAACATTTATTTTGAGGCATAAATAGGATAGCCCTAAGTTGTTCTTTTAAACTTTTCAAAATAAAATATTCACCCAAACTAAAAAGTGGAAATACCATGATAAAGAAAATTGCTCTGCCTACAAAACGGGATATATTTGAAATAATGTTTTAACATAGATTTCATGCCTAACCAGACACTTGAAAAAACTGCGGGAACTTTAAAGGCACCCGGTACTATAGCAAGTTTATATGTGTATTTTTAGCCATAGTGGATGCGTGCGCCTATGGAGTGTTAGTGCCTGGCAATGAGGGCAGGGCGGGCATGTTAGCAGTTGCACTTGCTGATGGGACTCATTTGGATGTAGGTGATATTGTTCCAGAGTCTATCGTAGTTGAATTGGGCATTAGGTGAATTCATCTACACCGAGTTCATCTACATTCTGGCATTCTGTTTGTAACTTTAAGTGTTCCTAACCAGCGTTTTCAAAAGTCACACTATCACACTTGGGTCACACTAACTTCACCGACCTTTTTATCTAAAATTTTGTTTTCGGTTTTCAGATGTTTTTGTACCGTTTTGTAGCTGAGATTTTTCTCTATCGATTAAGTGGTCAAAAGTCTCAGTTAAAAATAATTTTTGACAAAATCACACCAAGTGTGACCTTAAAGTCACTCCTTTTTATAAAAAGTGTATTATAGCCGTCAAGAACTTCTATGATAAGAAATCCTCTGGTTTTTATGTTCAAGGAATTGCAAAGTTACATGATCGTTGGTTAAAATGTGTTGAATGTGAGGGTAGTTACTTTGAATAAAATATTGTTATGATGACGAGTTATGGTATTTCTGACACCAGATTCGTGCTCAGGATGAAATTCTGGTTATAGAAAGTGTCATTTTGTCAAGTTTTTATGCAAATTTCTTTTCGAAAAAAATCTAAAGGTTTTTCGCAAAACTTATGGGACAACCTAATATTTTTAAATATTCGAATTTCAAGATTTTCGAATGTTGATTCGGCATTCGATATTCGAAAATTTCGAATATTCGATTCGATATTCGAAATTTTTCGAATAATATCGAATCGAATATTCGAAATCGAATATTCGATTCGACAACCCTAAAAATAAATTTGCAGTGTCGCAAACAGAATGCCAAAAATGTAGATGAATTCACCGTTGCCCGTTGAATTGGTCACCCACCTTTAAGTTTGAGTTTGCAGTCTAAAGGCGCAAACACAATGAGAAGGCTGTTTGCGTATGCTGTCAGACGGAAATGGTTTTTAAATTTTTTAAAAATTATTCTGTTAGTGCCATCTTGTAGCTCAGATTCAGAGCTACCACATGAGTTATTGATAAAGTTAATGTTATTTAAAAATCAAGTTAAAAAGGAAAGGATCCGCCCAAGCATCTGCACTCGAATTCGAGTTAGGATTCTCGAGTTAGGATTCTTTTTTAGCCCTAAACCCCAACTAAATGATGTCAGAAGCTACATAAGCAAATGGAAACTAAAAAAAACTTCACCAACTGAATAATTTTCGGTAAAATGTAAAAAAGGAGGATTCTGTTTCGGGAGATTCATAGTGAGTAGTCTGTTTTAGCATCCGCAAACAGCCTCCTCATTGTGTATGCGCCTTAAGATAGTTCCATTCAGTCACTTTAAAAGCTTACACGGCATCTGTTTTTTCTATTTAAAAAAAACTTCTAGCTTTTCAGACCTTCATAAAAGAAGTGTCTTCACGCCTTCACGACAATCTGGCCTCGTTTGCCGTGCCTGTGTTCCTGCGAATTTGCAAGGAGGTGGATCAGACAGGCACCTATAAGCTCAAGAAAACTGCTTTGCAAAAAGAATCTTACGATGTGCATCAAGACAAAGCAGACCCTATTTACTACTGGGATGCGGCCAGCAAAGTGTACAAAAGGCTAGATGCAAAAATGCAATCAGACATTGATCAGGGCATCTACAACAGAATATGAGCTTGTATAATAAAAATATAGGAGCAAGAATGAGAATTATGGTCAGCTGTATATTATTTTGTTTTTTTTTGCAAGGCAAGTGACCCCTGGAGGAATAGCCATACCCGTGGCTACTGATTTACTCCTCTAATCCTTAAGGGGGGGAGGACTTTCATTTACGCATCGCCTATGTCACAGCTTCGACTACCACTGGCTGCAAACCTTATTTTTTAGCTTCTTTAATTTAAAATTTTAGTGTCAAAATGATCCTGACACTCTTGGCTATCCAACAAGATCATCAGCGCACGGTTTTGCACCTACCGAAGCTTGTCTCCAGGCTAAAATGGGCTAAATTTCCGAAAATCGATCGTTTCGGAAGTTTTTCTTTGACTGGTTTCATTGAAATTTTCTGACTTTTTTTCTACAAGTCACACGTTTCATATAATGAAATGTAGCTAAGATTTTGGGCTTTCATTTGAGCTATCATACAGAGAGAAAACAAACTCGAGTCACGATTAAAATTCGAAAAACATTCAACAATGCCCAGCTTCTTGCCATCCTACCCGGGGCAACTCTCCAGTATTATTTTTAGAACTGACGTTTTTTGTAATTTTAATTTACATGATCATTTAAACCTTATACTTAAAATGCAGCTCTGTTTCTTAGCGTCAGTATATGGTTATAAATGATCATGTAAATTAAAAGTTTTTTTGACCTATATATAAAAAAACGCCAGTTCTAAAATAATACCGAAATCCTACCCCCCAAGAGTACTCTTTTCTTCCTTGGTCAAACCTTTGTATGTTACGTATTTTTCTGAATTGATTTTGCTGTGGAATTTTTTTTATCTGATTCCTCATGTAATTTTGACTCTAGAAAGATATGAAAGTCCCCCCTTTAAAACATGTTTTTTGTTGTTTTTCTAATCATTATTTTCATTAGTGCCAATGAGCATGTGGCACTGTGATCCAAGTTTCAAATAAGCACTCGACTGGCCCAGTGTTATTATGAATCTTTTTTTCCAAATTAAATTGTTTTCTCACTTTTCTAAATTATTAGGGTTGTCGACTCAACGCGTCGAAAGTTGACATATTCTGTTAGCGCCGGCGGCGCTGACTTTTTGAAAACGTCCGCTGTTTTTGAAAAAGTCCGACGGCGCCTCGGACTGACTGCCAACCCCCAACTGCCGACAATCCCAAGACAACCACAAATGTGGATGAGGCTAAAATCGTCTACTACATGTGCACCGAATGCAATTCGAAGCAAAGAAGTGGAAGAAGCAGGCTATATCTCTGGATGACTACCCATTGCCTATTATGAAAGCAGACGGTATTGCTGATGTATGGATTGAAGTGGAGCCAAACAATTCTCATTTTTGTTTCGGAAAGAAGCCTTCTTATTGCTTAGACTTGTGGCTTCATGAAAATAATTAGATGAATGGACTTTGAGTAGTCCGTAGCATGCAAGCCCAACTGGCCAGCGGCACTCAGGAAAACACTGCTTCAGCCGTTGTCAGGATCGAGAAGAAGATCTTAATGAAATTCGCAGAAAAGAGCTATGGTTTTATCATGCTTTTATGAGGTTTATGTGTGATTATGATACAATTCTTTCAGTGTACCGACAAAAGTCCGACAATACCGGATCGTGAACCGCACTGCCGTCTCCAAAGCAATTTCTCTTTGTGTCAGACTTTTCAGATATACTCAATGCGAATAAAGCAATTCTGAGATGCACAGAGCGAGGCTCACTCGTAGATCATACACACTATGGGAAAAGGCTGCTTCTCTTTTGGTGGTTAGTACTTAGGTGTCGGCAGTTGGGGGTCGGCAGTTAGAATCGTCGGCAGTTCACCCTCGTTCATAATTTCGACATTTGTCTACAAATTTCGCACAAATTAACCAAATATCACAATTTTGAAAAAAAATTTGGATTTCGACTCGACGTGTGAATTTTTTTCGACTTTCGACGTTCAACTCGACCCGAAAAATTTAACTTCGATGGGTCGACAACCCTATAAATTGCATTGAGCCAGTTAATAACTTATTAGAACAAGAATTGCAGGGCTGCGTAGATGTGGGCAAAGACCGAGACCAGACCGATCAGACCAGACCAAGACCAGACCGCGGAGGACCAGATCAGACCGAATCAGACCGGTCTGATCCGGTCTAGATTAAATTACAAATTAGAGAAATTTTGCGGGAATTCAAATTTTCTTGTCTAAAAAATTCATAAAAAGTGTCAGAATCTCAGTCCAAAGTGGCCAAAAGCCACTGGAAATTTGTTTTTCTCGGGTTCGATTTTTTTGGAAAAAGCGATTGCGCACATCAGAATAGTCATCTAATACACTCAATCTTGAAAATCTGACCCTACACTCAAGTTGGCCACTATGGACAAGCTGGCCACGTTGGCCACTATGTATTCTGACCAGGATTGCTTTTCTGTCCAGACAGAAAAGATTTGGAAAGTTAGCCGGAAAGTTTTCCGGAAAACTTTCCTGCGGTGAGAAATCGGACAGAAATAACAAGGGATTGTACAGGTGGTAGTATACAGTTAACTGTATAGTTAACTGTAGTAAACTGTTTTAAACTTACCGATTTTTGGTAAGTTATACAGGCTGTAGTAAGTTACCGTGGTAACTTACCGTCTAAATAACCCTAGTGAAAACGCATAAAAACGAGGTATAACACGGGTTCGGCGCACAGAGAGTTTCTCTTTTGCTGTGTTTATTTCTTTCCATTTTTTGGAAAGCTTTCTGCGTTTTTTTCTGTCCGGAGAGCTTTCCATGCAGCAACCCTGATTCCGACCCGTTAATGGATTTTTTCATTTTTCAGACCAGAAAATTTCAATTCCCGCAAATTTTCTCTAATTTGAACAAAAATATTTTTAATTTGGTATAGACCGTATCAGACCGGTCTGATCTGGTCTGATCTTGCCTGGTCTTTTCCCACCTCTGCGGCTATATACTTGTCGGCAAATCATCATTGACTACAATATCCACAAAGGCTTTTTATATACCTTGTATATTGCGTTGCTAACTCAAAAAAATCAATGCCTAAAAGTAGTTTTTCATTCTGTGCTTTGTTAGCAGCCACATTTTTTACATCTTATAAATAATCTAGTATTCTAAGGCTGCATCTTAAATGTAAGTTTCAATTGTTGTATCGTACCAGCAAGTTTTATTTTGACATTTTTTGGGATCTTTGCTACAACTTTTTTAGTTTTTTTTGCATTAGCGTGTAGCCCTGGGAAAAAACCTGTGTTTGACATTATATACCAAAAAATGTCAGATGATTCTGAGTTGCTCTGTCAAAACAGAATTTGAAAGTACGGTCTAAAAGGAACTTATGGCCGTTTGAAAGTAGCAAATTTTCTTAAGACACCCTGGTTTTATGTTGGATAAAGCTTTTGTGGTAGGTAGGCCAGCTTAGGTTAGGGCGGCTCAAAAATGTTTTTAAAACAGCTTAAAAGCAAAAGAAATTGTATTTCTTTTGTGATAAGTGCAATCCGTTGAGCGACTACGCATCTAAAATTTAGTAAGTTGCTAGCGAAATTCAGATTTTTGATTGTCCAATTCAATTTGAGCAGTATTTTAATTTTTTTTGGTTCTTTATGGTTATCGGGAATACCCGATCTCAGTCGTGGCAAGACAATTTATGCGTAAGAATCGGGTATTCCCGATAACCATAAAGAACCATTTTTTTTCTCTAAGTGGCCTTTTCTACTTAAAATTACTTCAGGAATTCGAATGGATTATTCTTTAGCCAAGTTGTAAAGTGTATTTCACTTAGAAATGTCTTCTAAATTCAGGATCATGTCTATGCTGTATATTTCGTTTTATGATTACGTTATTTTTTGAGTGTGGAATAAAAATTTGCAAATCAAGTGCAAGTGCCCCGGCCTGACTATAAGACCGGCTCATTCTGGTGAGTTGTTTTGTAATGGGGATACACCTTTATTTATTAATTACTTTTTTTATCGATTTAAAATGGGCTATGCCGACTATAACACCACTTTTACGTAGTAGAGACTTGAATGAACCAAGAAAACACCCAAAAGGGTAGATCATGACCATCGAAGGTGGATCTGGGCCATTGATGGAGGATCTGAACTATAAAGGGTAGATACAAACCATAAAGCGTGTATCTGTACCATTGAGGGAGAAGCAGGACATTTGAAAGCATATCTGAGCAGCTAAGGGCGGACTTTTGTCACTGCAGGTAGATGAGGACCATCGAAATAACAAAAAAATCTGTTTACTCCTCTCAAAGGTCTCATGCAACACGTAAGAATAGTCAGAAATAGGGTTGTGAAGCGGACAATTGTCCGGGCAATTGTCCGGACAATTGTCCGGACAAATTGGACAATTGTCCGCCTATTTGCCCGCCGCTTTCAAATTTGAACAAATAGAAACTTTGCAATGTTTCCTTTTTCAAATCCGTTACTTTTTAACATACCCACAAAATAAAGAATTGTTATTCTTCTCGACCCGTAAAAAGCTCTTTTCCTGCCGCGTTTGGCTTTTTTCCTGCCGTGTTTTTGACTCTGCCGGAAAAGGCTCTTTTCCTAAAGTGTTTTGCTCCTTTCCTGCCTCGCTTACTTTTTTCTTCTTATTACTACCTTTGCTATAAGATACCACATATGGGTTTTAATTTTAGATCTTGTTTTTGTTGTGCTTACCGCTTTGATCGTTTTCTTGTTTAGCATATCTTCGTTGCCCAAAGAGGCTAGCTTTTTGATCAAAACAGAGAGAAAAGGTAGATCTCGTTTTTGTTAAATAAAATAAATAAAAATAAAGTCTTCTCATTATTTTTAACACGCGGGCAGTTGTTTACCTTCTCTGTGTTACCTTTTCCCTTATATTGATTTGTTGTTTTTCTGTTTAAGTCTACAACTTTTAGATATCGCAATGTCAAAAAGAAATAAGCCTCTTTCGTGGCGCTGAAACTACTTCAATCGAAAAGAAGAGAAAGATGTGAACGGAAAACAGATCGTTGTCGGTTATTGCCAATTCTGCAAAGCTCGCTATGTGACGAACGCGCCGAGAATTTATTTTTTGTTTGTTTGCTATACCTACAGTTCAGAAATGCAACAAAGTGGGCGCTGAAGCGAGGAAGGACGTCGATCGCCTGCTGAAGAAGCCAGCTGCTCGTCGAAGTCACAGTGCATCGCCAAAAAGGCCGAAGTTGTCCGAAGCCATGGAGGTCTCGTCTCAGTCAAGTTCAGGCACGCTCAAGCACTATTTCGACACCACTTCCAAGGATGAACAGGATGAGCTGGATATTTTGCTGACAAGAGTTAGTTTTTTCTTCGTCTTTCTTTGTTGACTCTGATTTTAGGCTTTTGCGACAGGGAACATCTCTCCTCGTTTCCTAAGCCATTCTTCAAGCAGTTCATCACTAAGTTGAGGCCTTCGTATAAGCTGCCGAGCCAAGAGTACAAGTATCCCAAGGTGTTTATTCCGGCCGAATTTCACCGAGTGCAAAAGAGTCTGGAAGAAGCGTGCAACAAAGTCATTTTTTGATTTACAAAGGTTTATGGCATTAACTATGTTCAAGG
This sequence comes from Ditylenchus weischeri, assembly GCA_029231635.1. Classification (NCBI taxonomy): domain Eukaryota; kingdom Metazoa; phylum Nematoda; class Chromadorea; order Rhabditida; family Anguinidae; genus Ditylenchus; species Ditylenchus weischeri. Next base: position 70,487 of record JAMRYI010000176.1, on the reverse strand, counting down.
CCGACTATCTCGCTATTTCATCGGATGGGTGGACGGATGTCAGAAGCAATTCAATCGTCAATGTTGTAGTCCATACGCCGAAGCCTTTCCTCTATGACTCCATCGATGCGACATCAACCGAAGTGGATGGTGATATCGAAAGAACGCAACACAGTGGTATGGATTTCTAGGATGTAGCGCGATATTCATTTTATTTTCAGGGAAATTTATCACTGAACTGGTGGCCGAACAAATCATGAAGGTGGGCAAGCACAAAATTGTCGCAGTTGTCACGGACCATGCGGCAAACATGAAAAATGCATGGAAGAAACTGGCCGGAGAAGACATCGAGAGGGATCCGCTGAAGAAATACAATGGTGAGACGTTTCCGTGGATTCTCTTTGAAGGGTGCAAGGCTCACGCAATCGACTTGGCAGCAAAGGATATCTGCGCAAAAACGACCATTTCGGACTGCCTCAAACATTGTGTGGAAGTGGCTAAATTCTTCAGGTTAGATTGCCCCAAACTTTTTGATTTGTCTTGCAATCTGGATTTTAAGAAGAAGACGCCAGAGCTCATCTTTTCGACGGCGCAACGTGAAGAGCGAGGACTGACTCAGAAACACGAAAAAATTTTGAAAATTAAAAATATTCCTGTCAAGACAAAATTAGAAGATGAATTTACCGGTTTTTTTATATCTAATTTTGAAGCAGGGAACGTGACTGTACTTTTTAAAGGGGCATGTTCACCTGTTCAAAATTTGTCCTCGCCAATAAAAAATTTTTTCCTAATCATTGAACTTCTGTACAAAATTTTCAATCTGGTTTCTAACAAAACAAGGCCTAGAATTTAATTTTAGGTATAGTTTTGTTAGAAACCAGATTGAAAAATCCGTACAAAAGTTCAATGATTAGGAAAAAATTTTGAATTGGTGGGGACAAATTTTGAACAGGTGAGCATGCCCCTTTAAAAAGATTTGTACTTTTTTCGGGACCCCAAATTTTTTTTATTTTTGAAATTTTTAGTCAAAATCTTTTTTTTCGCTTCGAAATAGCAATAAAAACTGTATAAAATGGCATTTTTGACGAAAAATGAGCAAATGTACTTTTTTCAAAATTTTGAGTTACGTACCCTGTTTTAAAGCTACTTTTATTCAAAAATTAAAAAAAGACTCTCCATGAGTGTCCTATGTTGATGCCTTTGTTTTAACAACAAAATATTCCCAACTCTCATTCACATGTTTTCAGCAGATAATCATAATTTCCTGTTTAATTTCTTTTTTTCAATTTGATTGATGTTTATAATAACATCACAATTTTTTTCTTGTTTTCAAAAATAAATAAATTAGGTTTGAATCAGCAATATTTATTTGCATGATGACCACAACGGAGGTCGGATCTGATTCAGAAGTTTTTGAGAACCCGTAGCTCTGCTACTTTTCAGTCCTTTTTGTCCTGTTAATTGATTTTACCTATTCTAGAGGTCCTGGCAGGACATAGCTATGTAAAGTCCTCCTATAAATTTATTTTGACCACTTGTTTGAGGTTTCCTGGTCATAACTAAAATTTTTAAAATGAATAACAAATTTTTTCGGAGCTATAACCAGATGACTACCTGAACTACCTGATCGCCCTAGGTCTGTATGTTTATTTTCTGTTTATTTCCAAAAAAGTCTTTTTTTAATGTGTTTTTCCAATCTAATTAGTGCTAGAAAAGATTGAAAGCGGTCATAACACTCTTTTGTATGACTCCATGTAACTAAGTTTAGTCGAACTTTTTTGCTCCTGGAGTAAACAATAGAGGCTCTTGTCCCTTCTATTGTAATGCAAGCGTGCGCAGTGAATTAAAGTGAAGGTGCTGGGCCTAGCCTAGTACAAACACGGGGAATACTGGCAATAGTTCACAATAGGCTGAATGCTTCCTGCTGGGAATAACTGCGTCCAGAGGGAGCGGTACTTATACGGTTCCCATATCGGAATTTTTCCAAAAACAGGTTTTAAGCATTTCTAAGCAATTCTTACACGCTAAAACCGATAAAAACGTTGTTTCCGACCACTTTCCATCAAAAATTTTGACTTTTTTAGATATTCTACCTGCCTGCCTTCGGCAGGCAACCTACTTCAATAGGAAGCCCCTTTGGGGGTACATGGTCCGGGCCAAGGGCTGACCCTTTATATATCAAGGAAATTTAACCAATAAAAAACCACTGAAAATATAAATGTAAAAATGCTTATAAAAAATTCAGCGGCAGTTAAATTATTTGCATATTATTCCAAGCCCTAACAAAAGAACAAAATTTCACAATAGTAGCAGCAATGTAGTATTTTCCCCAGCCTTGCAATGTTAATTTTAATCATTTTTATACCCCTTCTCCATTGCAAGCAGGCAGCTCTTTTTTCAAGAGATATAGATATGTATTTTGAACATATATATTTCTTGGTATATAGAGGGTCAGCGCTTGGCCCGGGACCATGTAACCCCAAAGGGGCTTCTTGTTGAAGTAGGTTGCCTGCCGAAGGCAGGCAGGTAGAATATCTAAAAAAGTCAAAATTTTTGATAGAAAGTGGTCGGAAACAACGTTTTTATCGGTTTTAGCGTGTAAGAATTGCTTAGAAATGCTTAAAACCTGTTTTTGAAAAAAATCCGATATGGGGGGGGGAACCGTATAAGTACCGAGGGAGCTTCTGGAATCTCACTTCGGGGCTGATAACTATACCCACCGCGACGACGAGGAGCCTTGTTCCGTTTATTTCAACGGGGTCTCAGTGCACAGGACACTGTAGGGGTACTGTACTGCGGGTAGGGGTCAAGGGATAGGAGTGAACGTCCAAATTTATCAACACAAGCCTCAAACTTGGGTAATTAAACCATTACATAAACAGTAATACAATTACACGAGCACAATATATTAAAAGTATAAAGAGAAATACACTTACATATACGAGTACTGGTATGGGGATAAAAGTTACTAGAGAAAAATATACTAAGTGTTAACAAAAAAACTTCAAAAAAAAATCTAATAATTTCTAGAAATCTAGTCAGGCAATTAAATAAATAAATAAATCTAGTCATGAACGCAAAATATTCTCAGTCCACATCTACGGACTTAGAAAAAATACACATGAAATAATAAAATCTAGAGAGCAAAATGGGAGCCGCGGCTGCCACCAGCCGGTTACCAGCCAGTGCTGGCATTTCAAAAATTCTCGCTCCGGATCTGGCTCCCGCTCCCATGATCCGAAAATTTCGCTCCGGATCTGGCTCCAGCTCGGAGGCGGAGCCGGATCCAGAGCCGAAGCAGAGCGGCTCCGCGGAAGAAAGGAATATTTGATAGAATGGGTGTACACAGAAGTAAGTCGATAACAATAGACGAGAGCATAAAGAGAGAAAAGTAGGTGCCATAAACTAAAATAGATGCCATACTCTATACTTTATTGCAAAATAACAAAGCTCCAAACAATGCTCACAGATCAATCCAAAAGGGGAGCTCTCCTCATCAATGGACTCTTCAACGGTAGCGGAAATTGGTACCTCGACGAGCTTCAAATTGATCAACTAAAATTGAAATTATTAGACTGAATGCTGGATAAATTTAGGGAGATTCTTACCATGCTCTTGAGCGCAGACTTTGCCTTCTGAATTCGCTCATCCGAAAGAAGATTTGCCACGCTGATGTCTAAAGCTGCCGACGACATGTAGATAGGGTCACTTCCTTCATCGCCCGATAGGAGAACATCTTGGAACCTCTTCTGCAGCGCTTCTTTATTTTGTACCTTATCTCACTGGCTAACAACAGCGTGGGTGGTAACTTGCTGTTTTTCCAACATCACAAAAAGACAAAAATAGGTCAAAAACAAAATGCCAAAAACAAGATTTCGAATCACGAGAGGAGGCTTAAATTACACAGCGCACACAATGATCCGTTTTTCGTCCGCATCCGCACCCGCAATGCGGACTACATTGAGTGCATACAGTCAAAACCCTATACAATGTATTTCAAGGGAACCAGCTGTATGGAGTTTGCGTTGCATAGAGTTTTAATTAAATATCGTTCAATTTCAACAGAGCCAAATACAGAGCTTTCATGATCACGTTATAAGGAATTTCACGTAGAGTCACGTTGTATGCACTTTTGACTGTATACGGAAATGCAAAGAAACAAATTTTATTGGCTTTTTCTATACCACGCTATAAACCTATTGAAGAAAACAGCTCAAAGCGAACCATTTGCAGGGTTCATATAACCATTTGATCAAATGGTTTAACGGATTTTCACCACTTCAAAGTGTCATTTGTGAACGTGAATCCGCATCCGCACCGCATGCGGATTCATTGTGAACGTAGCGTTAAAAAAACAGTAGTTTGTGTTTTTTAATGAAAATTAGTGTTCTGTTTTTACCTAATTTATTATGTATGAAAGATGAATAAAATTTGCTGACATGTCTTATTTTCATTAAAAAAACACAAATTACTTAAAAATGATAAAATTTCATTGTTTTTTATACTTTGAGGGCCCCTAAGCCAAATAAGTACCCATCCATCTACATCTGACTTTGAACCTCTGTTCTGAGCGCGCCATTACTATTAATAATTATGACCACAACTAAATTCACCATTTTTATTTCAATCACGCTTATTTTGTTGGCGTCTGAAATTTGCCCAAAAAACTAATTTCTCATTCTCGGTCAAAAAAGCTTATTTAACCAAAAAATATTCAAGAAAATTGCTTTGCCAGTTTTTACAGTCATGATTTTTGCTTGATAAGTGATTAATGAACCGATTGATCACCACCATTACAATGCTCGGGCATATTTTCTTTGCCTGTGTTCCGTTGCTGCTGTTTCAACCCTTGCCCTTTTTGGTGTTGGGGGAATAAAAATAGGAAGGAGGCATTCTCCCACCATAATTGACGCACATATTTACTATTTATTATCTTCCTTAATACCAATTTTGCTTGTAGCAATTGCTAATTTTAACATTTTTTAGTTGAATTTTTATAGCTGTCGAATTGCATAGACGTTTCCTCGAAAATGAAACTTTTTTCATGCCTTGGTCCCCCTGTTGATTTTTACGAAAAAAAATTTTAGTTCAAAAAATATGTTTAAACCACACGTTTGAGTCCGTGCTAACATGCGCTGGCCTACCCTAAGCCTAAGCCCAAATGCGTACAAATTCGAAAAATTGAAAAAAATCAACAGGGGGAGACCAAGCTTCAAATTTGGAAAAGTTTCCTCGTAAATGAAAACAGTTTTATTTTGGAGTAAACGTCTCTACAGCCATCTTTCTAGTACCAAAATACTCTTTTCTAGCATCGCAATTCAACTTGTACAGACAAACTTTTTCTTAGTTAAGATTCTTTTTCGTTGATACATAAACGTGTAGCCCTTGATCTCAGCTTTCTAACGAGGCCTCAAAATCCTGTAAAATATAAAGATTAAAGTCTTTGGATCAAGTAACGGTTTTGACCAAGTTCCTCTATAAAAACCCCTAAAGCCTCAAGTCCAATAAGTGAGAGCCTTTTAATTAAATGACTGAAAGGTAGAGTGAGAGTAAACGCATTTTTATCAAAATAATTTAGCGATATGTGGCTGAAAAAAATTTCATTGTGTAGCCCTGAATCTTAGCTAGAAAATGACACCAACAGAAAAAAATTACAGCCGTCCCCGCGTAAAAAAAACATGAAATAAAAGTTCAAAAAAATGAAAATGCAGCTACTACAAAAGAGTATTTTGATACTGGAAACACGGCTTTTAAAATTGTCCAAAAAGGTGCATTTTGAGTTCGGGAAATGAAAATACTCTCAAAATTTGACTATAAAAATGAGTTCCAGACTCAAAAGCTTCTAGTTTTCACTGGTCTTCAACTTGGTAAAAAGCTCCTCCAACTATGTAGATTTTGGTGTAAAAATAAGCAGGAAAAATGAAAACCTCAGCATTCTCATGCAAAAATAAGTTTCATGTGACTGTTTACCTTCTATTTGACACAAAGTCTGGACTTTCATCGGGTCTGTACTCAAATTTTTATAGGAAAAGTTCAAAATCTGATATTTACGACCTAAGTCTACTTTTGGATTTTACGTCGAATGGGCTGATAATAAAAAATTTGCATAGAGATAAAAAAAAGTTGGTGGTGTCCAACTCGTGACCTAAAGGAAAATAGCCTTTTTCCTATGTAAATTCATGTGACGAAAAGCTTTACCATGCAAACACGTCTAAAATCCAAAATGCACCTTTTGGGACAATTTGAAAAGCCGTGAGAAAGAAATATTGGGTTGGTATATAAGTTCGTAAAGTTTTTTTTCAACGACCTTTTTCAACCACCTACGTCATTATTCTAAGCATGGTTCTACCGGAGAATCCGGTCCCATTTTTGCCTTGGTCCCCCCTGTTGTTTTTTTTTGCGATAGGGTAGGTTTTAGACAATCCAAAACAATAACAGGGAAGCAGGGCAAAAAGAAAAGGGGGGACCAAGGAAAAAAACAACAAGGGGGACCAAGGCAAAAATGGGACCGGATTCTCAGGTAGCACCCTAAGCATTATACGTTATTTTGTAGCTTACATTCTGCTCTTTCAGATGGTGTCTTCAGGTTCTGAATTTCTTTACAAAATTGATGATTTTGAGATTAAAGGAATGGATTGCCAAATCGACAAAAAGCAGCATTTGCTTTTAATCAATGATTAAAAAGGAACCACACTTGCCACAGTTGCTGCTAAAACACAAAAGAAGTGAATCTGCAACATAACAATGCAAGGCGAAAGACAAACAAAAGCCGTTTATTTAACACGGGAATTCCTGTGTTAAGGCAGCAGCCCGTAATTCTTGATTAAAAGCAAAGATGTCGGAAATGCTAATTTTTGTCGATTTGGCAATCCATTCTTTTAGTCTTAAAATCATCAATTTCGAAAAGAAATTCAGAACCTAAGGACACCATCTGAAAGAGCAGAATGTGGGCTGCAAACTAATGTATAATGCTTAGAATAATGACGTAGGTAAGTGATCTTAAAGGGTCGTTGAAAAAACTCTACGAACTTATGTATCAACCCAACAATACCCGTTTTGATGTCCACCTTATATTCTCTTATGAAGCGCCTCCCCAATAGTAACCAAATGTAGCAAATATTTTTTTATTGGGTTGGTGCGTTTATTAGGCATCGTATCTTAATTTGTTAATTTTACAAAAAAGTGCTACTTTCAAATCTTAGTGAAGCAAAATGTGTGGAATATTTGCCTATCTCAATTTCTTCACCCCTAAAACGAGGAGCGAGGTGATTGATATTCTGCTGCTAGGTCTGCGCAGGATGGAATACAGAGGCTATGATTCTGCGGGTAACTCTTGTTTTTTCTAAATGTTGTTAACCCATTTTGGACGAATTGTTCATAAATATGCAAACGGGGAATTTTTCTTTTGCATGTTATCAAACCAAAACGAAGATTAAAGGACCATTGTGTCTACGACAATTCCGTAATTTGAATTGGCGGGGGACAGCTTTTTACTCCGAAAATGCACGAAATTATTATTTCTTTGAATTGAAAAGAGATATTTTAATATTAATACAGTCGAGTCTCGATATAACAAACACTTATTTTCACCTTTTTTGAATTCGGGTCTTTTCGGCAAAACTGTTGTGATGTACAAAAGAGATCGGTAAAATCTAAATCCTTGCGATATTTCGGACTAGACTGACCGAAGACAACCGACAAAGATTCAAAACTAAAACAAGTGTACTTTTTGGGGGTTCGTTGTATCGAGACTCGACTGTATTAATTCAAAACAATAATTTTGTGCATTTTCGGAGTGAAAAGCTGTCCCTCGCCAATTCAAATTACGAAATTCTCGTTGTCGTAGACGGCAATGGTTCTTTTAAGGAAACTTTCATGACATTTGGGTACACAATGGTTTAAATATCTGGTGTATAAAATCTGATACTCAAATTCGTTTTAGCGAATCTTGAAAATTTCGTCCCTCGGTCCCCCTTGCGGTTTGGAGTCTTATTACATTCTGGTAGTTTGGACATCTTAGGTCCAAGCTCACCAAAACAAAAAGAGAACCAATAGAAAGTCGCGTTTTTGACACAAAATACAAGGGAACTTCGTTTAACCGGCACCCCCTAAATTTCATTTTCGTCTAGGGCCCGACATTCTTTTACTTCCATTTTTGAAATCCCTATACTAAATCAAGAAAAAGTCACAAGGATTCTGATTTTTTCGGTCTGTTTTCCAAAAACCTCTAATTTTGCCACGAAGAATTTTTTTTGTCATAAACACCCCCTACTCTCGGTTTTATTAGCACCCTTTTTTGAAAATCAGATGCCGGTTAATCAAAGTCCGCGGGTCTTTATGGCAAAATTAGAGGTTTTTGGAAACAGACCGAAAAAATCAGAATCCTTGCGATATTTCAGACTAGAATGAGAATCGGCGAAAAGAGTGTCGGATTCTAAGTTGGAACAATTTTGAGAAGGCCCCGGTTCGACCCTAACAAAAAGTTGTAGCAAACTAAGTAAACTCGTAAAACCATATTTCTTAGTCTTGTACGGGCAAAAAATATTTTTCCACGTTTTTCAACGAAACCGGAATACCGTATTTACGAGAAAAAGACACAAGGCCTGTATTAACTCTAGAAGGTCCAGGCCGTTTATTTTTCAACCCTAAAAAAGTTGGAAAAAATTTGGGTCGATTTTGAGATTTTGGGGTGCTCAACCAAAATAATAGAAGTGAAATCAGGTAAACTCGTGGTAACTAAGAAAACGCGAAAAACAGATTTGCAAAATTGTTTTTCTGGACTGAGATTCAGGTCCTTGAGGGGGCAGTTTATTAGAGAGGGTCCATTCAAAAGAGTTAATAGGGCACCCAAAAAGGATATTTATTGGCAATTAAGTTGTTCACAAAACACTGTTAAGGCATGGCAATCGACTCAAGCAATGATTGCAGCAACCCTCACGCTAAAGTTGGTGTGTTCCGCAAGGCAGGCAAGGTGGATAAATTGGATGAGTACATTCACAGTCAGTAGCCACTTAGACATCGTAGGAGTTGATCCCCTAATTGTTTTGCATTTGCAGGTTGCACAGAAGAGATCGACATGAACATCTCCTACAACATCCACTGCGGGATTGCCCACACTCGATGGGCTACTCATGGGAAGTTTGGGTTGCGTATAACAAAGCATTTAGAATTTTTTCAGGCTCTCCAAATGATATCAACTCCCATCCACAACGATCTTCCAAAGACAATGGTGAGCTCGGAAGGATATAGAAATGACTATTTCGCACGGCATTGACAGGGGTTTGATCTATATTTCACTGATGCCTCTTTGCTATGTTATATACCAAAATGTAGCTGAGACCTTAAGCTAGATTTTGGTATATACAAAAGTTAGAAGCCATTTGTGAGACATAATTCAAAAACACTTGTTGGAAGCAAAAACAGTTTTGACTGGTAATTTAGGTAGGATGTACTTTTTCACCATTTTAAGGCTTAGGCTTTAATGGTGTTACGAAGACCATTCAGACTTCATAAGCATTCCTGTCGTTTAACTGATTTATTTAGCAACCTTTGTCGCATTTTTCGAATTCGCACTTTTTTGAATTTTGGTGTTTGTCGGCTGTTTAGGGCACACGTTTAAGCCTGTCTTAACGTAGGTTTGCCTAAAAATTACAGGGTAATATTTAAATCTGCCTGCTAATCTGTGAGAAATGCCGCTAATTTTTTATTCGAAAAATCAGCGGGCATTTTTCCAAAAACTATCGGGCATTTTTCAATAATTAGCAGGCATTTCAAATTAGATTAAACAAACAGATTAGTGGGCAAAATTAAATACCATCCAAAATCAAAACAAGCGAAAAAAGGTGCAGGTTCAAACAAATGAGACAAAAGTCGATAAACGCCTCTATGCTTTTTTCACTGGTTAAATAAACCAAAAAATAGATCTTTGGACCAAATTAGCTGTTCGCTATCTAAAAACACGTTTTTGCATATTTCAGTTAACGAAAATTAAAAAAATACAAAAGCAACTGAAAACACATCGAATTAACAAATTCCGCCATTTATTTCTCACATCGACTACCTACATTTTTCAGACTTTGTGGTGGTTCACAACGGCATAATCACCAACTATAATGACATCAAGGGCTATCTGGTCAAGAAAGGGTGTAGTTTTGAGTCGGAGACCGACACTGAGGTGATCGCCAAACTGATCCAGCACATCCACGACAGATACCCCAACTTCAGTTTCCGCAAGCTAGTTGAGACCACCATCCAACAATTGGAAGGGGCTTTTGCTTTGGCCTTCAAGAGCAAACGATTTCCCGGCCAACTGGTGGCCACCAGAAGGGGAAGTCCATTGTTGATTGGCATCAAGAGCGAGTCTCGGTTGACCACTGACCACTTCCCAGTATTTTTCAGCAAAGGCGGGTTACTTGTTTGGACCTTAGGAATGGGGAACGACAATAATACAGGGTGGCGCAATTTTTTCGGGTACATTTGTTTTGTTCATAACTTTTTAAATTCGCAGTCATTTTTTTTCGCTGACCACTCATTCGAAAGCCCTTTCTTTGCCATTTTGTTTAAAAAAAAGAACGCGCCAATATGATTAAAAATCACCGAGATATGGCTGTTTTTGTGAAGGCGTCGGGTTTTACCATTTTTTCGATTTTTAGATGCCTTACTCCAATCAAGAGAAAGCGCGAATCTTCGTGTGGTGGATCGAGAGCCAAAGCAGCTATGCAGTGTTCAGGCGACGAGTGCGAAGGGAAATGGGTCGTCATGCCCCGCCTCATTGGTCTCTAGCTGTGCGCAACTATCTGACAGCAGTTTTTCCGAACAGGTGGATGGGTCGTGGTTCTCCGAATCTTTCTTGGCCGCCATATTCTCCGGACTTGACTCCCTGTGACTTCTTTCTGTGGGGCTGGATCAAGAGCCAAGTGTACCGATCTCCTATCAGCGACTTGGATGAACTGACAAGAAGAATTCAAAATGCCTTTCGAAATTTGCCTCAGCAGATGATTGACCGATCAATTCAAGCCTATGAACAGCGTCTCAACCGGTGCATTGCTGTTGGTGGCAGAAGTGTGGAGCAAACATTTGCAAACGTTCATTGAGTCCTCGTTGGGGTTTTGTTTCGCATGTTATGATTTGTTATCAATAAAAATGTATCTGAATTGTTATTAAAAAATGTGTATGAAACACATGGATAAACAGTCAAAACCCGACGCCTTCACAAAAACAGCCATATCTCGGTGATTTTTAATCATATCGGCGCGTTCTTTTTTTTAAACAAAATGGCAAAGAAAGGGCTTTCGAATGAGTGGTCAGCGAAAAAAATGACCGCAAATTTAAAAAGTTATGAACAAAACAAATGTACCCGAAAAAATTGCGCCACCCTGTAATTTATTTAGATACTGGTTGGCTGTGGCAGGATGAGCACAAGAAGCGCAGCAACTCTAATAAAGATGATGGTCTGTTTGTTTTACTAAGCCTAGGGCAATTAACAGTAAAAGGGAATTTTTCTCAAAAATTCAATTGATTTGGCCGTATCAGCGTATTATATGCCTTCCCAAAAAGACGTACAGTCGAACCTCCGAATAACGAACTCCGAGGGACCCAACTTTGCGGTACGTTATTGGGAAGTTCCGTTGATGGGAGGTTCGTTAATGGCAGGGTTCAAGTTGCTTGACTACACAATCCGTACGTTAATGAGAGGTTCCATCCTTGAAATCAAAGTTTTATTCAATTCAATAACATTCAAACAAACAATCAATGGTTATTCGTAAAGTAATTCAACAAACTTTTTTGTTTCAATTTACACACGCGGTCTTTGGCCAGAATTTCATCCATCTTGTTGCACAGTTGCTGCAATACGGGATTTGTAGTTTCGGCATAGTTCGATATACTGAGAAAATTGCAGCCAAAAATGCGTTTAAAACGGCGGATCTTTCGCTTCAGGACACGTAAAATTTTGAAAAATTCGGTAATGGGAGGGCCTTTTGTAAGGACAGGACCGAACTTTGCGGTACGTTATTCGGAGGTTTCGTTAATGGGAAGTTCGTTAACGGCAGGGTTTAATGTAAGTATTTTCTTTGTAAACCAGCCAAATATTTTTTAAAGTTCGTTAATGAGAGGTTTTCGTTAATCGGGGCTTCGTTATTCGGAGGTTCGACTGTACCCAAAATTAGCTTATTTTAAATTTTCTCTTTATCCAGTATTTAATTTTCATTTTTGCCTGCATTAAGTTTGTTTGCCGCGCGATACTGCCAGGAGACAAGTAGGCAGGAGGGGGATAGGCAGGAGGAGGGTAGCCAGCAGAGGGCACTTAGGAAGGGGTAATCAAGGGGGTATGTGATGGATTAATATTTATTAAAATTTCAAAGTACGATAGAGGCGCCTGTTAGTAGTAGAGCACTTGATGTTTCGTTGTAAGGCCCTCGAAATCCAAAACCAAACAATTAAAAAACTTTTCGTTTGTTTACAGTTCGACGCCTGCTATCCAGCACTACAGATGATGGCTTTCTGGCAGACAAGAGCTCTCCTGGTTTCGATGTCTTTAGTCCACATGTCCGCTCAATCATTTCTGGTACAAACTACATATTTACTATAGAAATAATTTTGATGTTTCTTAGATCCTAGTCAAAAAGGTCAGCGAGAGTTGACTCGCAGTGTGGTTCGTCCATTCGACTCCAAGAACTGGGAGGTGGAGTACTTTGTGGCTTCGGATGCAAGGTTTCTATTTACACGATCCTCCAAAAATTTCTGACAATTTCAAACTCATATTTTTTTCTATATTGAATTTTGAAATTCGGAAAGCGCAGTTCGATTCACAAGAAACACAGTCGAACCTCGATATAGTCTCACCGTGGGGATCGAGCAAAAGATGGCCTCAAATCGAGGTGATCTTGTATCGAAGTGACCTTATATTAACTGTGATTTTTCTTTATTTTCTCCAGCGGACATACAAAACAACTGATCCTACATCGAGGTTGAGCTTATATCGGAGTTCGACAGCATTATGTACCAAAAATATCGTTTCTGCGGTCACGAAAAATTAATTCTTTCATTTTTTAAACAACATGGGAGACCGGATCTCCTTAAAGAGTATTGGGTCGCTTCGCAGCACTGGCAGCACCATTATGGATAGAAAAAATAATTTCTGTCCAGAAAAAGTTATTGGGGAGTGTATGCAACACCAACTTTTGTGAGATTATACGACGCTAGCGTCCAATTTCTGATTTATCAAACCTCAAGGGAAACCGAAGCGGATTTCGAAAATTGAGATTCGCTAAAAATATGTTTTTGGGTGCAACTGCGCTTGCGGAATTTCTAAATTCAATCCACAAAAAAAAATAACGGTCATTTTAAATTGTCAGAAATTTTTATGACACTGTATTTTTATTGAATTTGAAGTTAATTGTTTGACCATATTCAGCGCTATTGTGGAGCACACCCGGCAAGTGTTATATCTGGAGGACGATGATGTGGCTTTTGTGGAGGATGGTGCCTTGTCTATCCATCGCATCAAAAGAGATGGACCAGACCCTTCGCAGCAGACCAGGGATGTGCAACAGCTGACCATGGAGTTGCAGCAAATAATGCGCGGAGACTTCAAAACTTTCATGCAAAAAGAGATCTTTGAGCAGCCGGAGTCTGTCATCAACACTATGCGAGGCAGAGTACTGGCTGATGGACGTGTGGTTATTGGCGGAATAAAGGTGGGCGTTTATGGAAAAAAGATGTGGGATATCGTTGGAGACTTGAAAGTCTTTACTACAAAACGACCGGGAAAATCGGAATCCTTGTGATTTTTAGGACTAAGCTGGGCAACCCAATTCTGTGAAAGTCGTCAAACAATCAGGGCTAAAAAGAGCCCAGCTGGGCAATGAACTTGATGATATCTCGGCTTAAACATCAGTAATGTCAATAAGTAAAAAAAATTGACGGACAATTTCAGGTTTGATTAATAGGGAAGGAGAGAGATGTGCCATTTTGAAATGTGCCCCTTCAGTTTGTGCCTTTTTCAAATAGTGCCAATAAATTTTAATAGAAAAATCGAAAAAGCCTTGCACAAAATGGCACTATTTGAATCGGAACAATTTGAAATGGGCACAAACTGAATTTGCACAAGCTAACAGGGCACAAATTGAAGTGACACAGTTAAAAATGGCACATATTTATCCTTCCCGATTAATATAGGTTTGACGTAGCCATGAAGTACGAGTGCAGTTGATGGTCTAGTGGGGACCTCATTGTGGTGTTGCTCGCTTTTGTTCTAATTATTACTTTAGTTCAATTCTGACTGTTTTCTTTATTTTTGACAATTTTTTTTGAATTCTGGATAAAAAAGATCATATAAGCTCGCAAGGGCACGACTAAGATGTGCCATTTCAAATTGTGCCAATTTACATTGTGACAAAATTAACTGAATAATTCAGTTTGAAAATCAGTTAATTTTGGCACAATTGGAATTGGCACTATCTGAAGTGACACATCTTACTCCAAAAACCCCAAATGTACCCCTAACTAAGTGGCTCTACCACTTCGTTAAAAGGCTAAGGATCTCATCAATATCCAGGTGGTGGTACTCAAGGGAGACGAATGTATAAAAAGCTCAAAACGGAAAAAATGGACCGTGATTCTTAAAATAATGGTTAATTGCCAGAATTGGAAGCCGATTGTATTGTCTTTTTGACATCGCTTCAGACTCAAATGCATCTCGACAAATTTGTGTAAAATTCCAAAAATTTCAGGACTATGTGGCAGACATTAAGAGATGTCGGCGGCTAATCATGATCGCCTGTGGCACCTCCTATAACTCAGCCATAGCTTGTCGCCAATTAATGGAAGAGCTGACGGAGTTGCCGGTGATTCTCGAGCTGGCCTCCGACTTTCTGGATCGAGAAACACCCATTTTTCGGGACGATGTTTGCTTTTTCATCAGTCAGAGTGGCGAGACTGCCGATACCCTCAATGCACTCAGGTATTGCCTGGCTCAAATTTATTTTGGGTTGTAGAGAAGACAATTTTGAAAAAAATTAGATACTGCAAGCCCAGAGGTGCCCTTCTGATTGGAATCACCAATACAGTGGGTAGCTCTATTTGCCGCGAGTCCCATTGTGGAATTCATATCAATGCGGGGCCTGAGATTGGTGTGGCGTCAACTAAGGTTGAACTTTTGAGATTAAAAATGTTTCGGAAACCCTAAATGGGTCAAGGTACCATTCGGCCGATTTCAAAATTCTGTTTTTTATAAAATGGAAGTAGGATGTAAAAAATTATGAAAAGTAGAATTGAGGTCAATAAAAAAAGTTATGGCCAGTTGAAAGCGGACAAAAGAAAAAATAAAATGACTTTTTTCCAACTTCTTCGAAAAAAAAAATAAGAATAAAATATTTAAAGAAAAAGATTGAATTTTTGTTAAAGAATCTGATTTTTTTAAATCGCGTTTTTAATGATTTCTTTTAAAAAGGCTGAAATTATTTTACATCGTAAAATTACAAATTTACCCTGTCAAATCTTTGAAACTTATTATTTTCTTTTTAAAAAATTGAATTTTTTACCAAAATGTAGTCATGGATCTCAGCTTTCTAACGAACTAATAACTGACTGTATGAGGTATGAAAAGATGCAGAAAAGGGGGTGGTACTTATTTAGTTGCCCCCCCACCCCAAAAGGTCATTTTTCGATTTTGTAACAGTTTGGTTTTTTGGACCCAAAATCAACTTTTATTGCAATAACGACGACAACCATAACCGAGATGCATATTAAATGCAACTCCTGACTCCTCATGCCTGACTCCTCATTCAGATCCGCACAGATCCGTTTTGTTGATTAAAACCCCCCTTTAGTAAACCCCCAAAACCAGTTAATTTCGGCTTTCGGCCACCCTGGAGTGGGTTCTAACAAGTTGACATGTTGACGAATCGACCTATGGGCTAATTAACCATAAACATATTGACCTGGTGCCGGATAAATACGATAAACAAGATGCAAAAGTTAACAAGGTCGAAATTTCAGGTATCTGAAATTATAATTGTTCGAGAAAGGCTTTGCGTGTGAATTTGTCCTGCAATTCTCTATTGGGGAAGGGTGAGGGTTCGGAATAGTGAGGGTGCGGATTCGTCATTGGGGGACTTAGCTTTAGGCCGGTCCCTTGGGGTGTCGTTATATCGAGGTTTGACTGTATGCAACTTTATAAATCTCATTAGATCAGTTGATAGCTTATTAGAAAGCTGAGATCTGGTTAAAAAGTTTATGAAAAATTAAAACAAAAAGCTTAAAAACATTTGAGAGGAACAAATTTTTTTGATTTGACGGGGTAAATCAGTAATTGGACTGAGGAAATTAGTTACAAGCATTAAAAAATCTAATCGTACAATCCTCAAAAATAGAAAGATGCAAAGTTTTTTTTAAAAAGTCTGCAAAAAACCAGATTTTTTAAAATAATCCGACATTTAACCGCAGTTATAATCTAAATGGCACTAATTATATATATACAAGGGACCACAGGCGCCTATCGGCGCCTCTATAGTATTTCGAAATTTCGATAGTGCATTCATCGTGAAAAACTACGCGTCTATCTACGTCTACGTTCTTTTCGAGACATCGCAAAAATGGCCATCGTTGGAAGCAGAAAAACCATCCTCCAGGCCTACCCCAAAATCCTCCAACTCCAATTTTGAGGGACCACAAAAGTTTTTCTTTTTCGAAGACATTTTCCTGGGTCTCGGCATAAAAAGACGCTGAATTGTCTGAAGTTTGGGGTTCCGTCGAGACATTGCCGAAAATAATCGGAAAAATAAGCAAAAATGGCCTGAATGTGGTCAAAATGTCCATTAAAAAGTAGGACGGACACATGCCAAATACTATATAGAGATTTCCTAAAAACCCCAAAACCACAAAATATTGCAGGCATACACCTCTCAAATAGTCTCTCTGGTGATGTTTGCCCTGGCGTTGAGTGATGACCGCATATCCTTGCGAGAAAGACGTGTGAACATAATCAACGAGTTAAAAATGCTCAGTGGTTAGCACTTGTAAAAACAAACTGTGAAATTTTGCAAGAAAAATGTTTAGAATACATCAAAGAAGTGTTGCAGTTGAATGAAGAAGTGCTCGAAATATCCAAACAAATATACAAAGAGAAGTCTCTGCTGGTGATGGGCAGAGGCTATAATTTCGCAACTTGTCTCGAAGGAGCACTCAAAATTAAGGTGATTACTTTTTAGGAATTATAATAATGAGCAAATTAAAATTAATATGATCCAATAAATGCGGTGCTCAGACGTTTGGTTCTTTTTATGCCATTTTTGAATTCGCGCCTTTTTTAATTTTTATCTTTTTTGCAGTCCTGGCCACACATTTGTGTGCGGCCCGACGTGCGCACTAACCTCCGGTGCGTAGCCTTTTGGCCCCTTTTTCCCATTTGGGAAAAAAGGGGCCAAACGCCTTAATAAGGCGTTTGGCCCCTTTTTTCCCGAATTTCAAATTTCGGGCTTTCAAATTCAAAGGCCAAACGCCTTATTATATGGGATGGAGGCCTTTCAGGCTAAGCCTAATGGCTAAGTTTCGCAACTTGTCTCGAAGGAGCACTCAAAAGGCGAGAAATTTGAAATTCGGGAAAAAAGGGGCCAAACGCCTTAATAAGGCGTTTGGCCCCTTTTTTCACAAATGGGAAAAAGGGCTTAGGACCTCCACCCAAGGCTTCATCTAAATTTTCAAAAATTCAAAAGGTGCTACAGTCGACGCTCAATGTAACGATCACTTGGGGACCGTCAAAAGGTGATCGATATATGGAACGTCGACTGTAATTCAAACTAAATGGCACCAAAGGAACCAAACGCCCTTATCCCAAAAATTAGCCTGATTTCAAAAAGCCACAAATTTTTTCCTGACCTTTTATTAAAATAGGAGTTTTCAGCTTGATTTTAACTAAGGTTGGTAAATGACATGTCATTTTAAAAAAGTGTCATTTGTCATGTCATTTTGTGTTGTCGTTTGGTGTCATTTTCAAAATAACTATTTATTTAGGTAAACCCATAGTTGCATGGGCGCGGCGCCACCCGGCGCCCATAAGTGCAAAAATTCTTTTGCTTAAAATAAAAATTTTATTCACATTTTTAACGAGTTTAGTCATTTTTGAACAAAATTTGACCACTTAAAAAAAATGAATTTTTATGGCTGGCGCCAAGAGTGGCGCCGGCGCCAGAAATTGTTTACAGTCGGCGCTGGCGCAGATTTTTCAGTAGACCGGTGTCGGTGTGCGTCGCCCAAATTTTCTTAAAGAAAAGATAACAAAGATTCAAACGCCATTTGAATATTTCAATTGTGACAGTTCAAATCTTTGTTGTCTTGAGAGGAATTCGAAATATTACAGTGGGTTTAAAAGGTGAGGGCACTTTTATAAGCAAATTGACCATGCTGAACAATACCAACTTCAAAAAATTGGTCAGACCTTTTTTGCAGCTGATTCAGTTTTTTGCAGTTCATTTAAAAAAGTCATAAATAAGCTACAAAAGCGTAAATTCAGCTGCGAAAAACGTGAATTAGTTGCAAAAAAATGAAAAAATCAGTTGAAAAAGACAAGAATCAGCTGCGAAAATAAAGCGAAAACAAAAAATTCTGCGGGAACCAAATAAAAATTCAGCTGAAATCAAGTTAAACGCGAAAAATTGTTTTTATTAACAGCGACAGGAATAAAGGCAATGGCTTTCCGAAATCAGGCGACACCCTGTAGAATATATCCCTAAAAATAGTGGCACTCGCTCAAGCTCCGCCCAGGCTGGGTTTTGCACGTCTGTTTTGGCTCATGTGGAAGGGATTTTTGTATTAGTTCCTAAACAGAAAAAATTATAGAAAATATCAACAGGACCAGGTATCTAACCTCAGGGCCTTATAATTCTAAAAAAAAATTGTGAAGTTTTTTCAAGTAAAAAGTCTTTCCGCCACTTAAAAATGCGTTTTCTTTACGATTCATGGCTTAAAAGTAAAAAATGCTGTAAAATAAAATTTTGAGGCAGGGGCGTTTGAGACAGTCCTGCCTCATTTTGCAGCATGATGGGGTGACATGGTTTTAAAAAATACAAATTTTGCTCGTTTTAGCTGAAATCCTGTTCCTTTTTGAGAGTTTTTATTTATTTCGGTGACCAGACTCAATTTCATACCTTTATAATTTTCCAGGAGCTTTCCTACATTCACTGCGAAGGGATTCTCAGTGGAGAGCTCAAGCACGGTCCTTTGGCCATGGTGGACGAGAACTTGTGCATCATTATGATCATCTGCAAGGATCTGGTCTACAAGGTAGATTACACAGACTAGCTACAGCTTACAATAAAATTGCCAAATAAATGTTGCCCCTTCAGAAATCCTTGAATGCCCTGCAGCAAGTGCTAGCTCGGGGTGGCAAGCCCATCATTATCGCCGACTCCACAGTCCCAGCGATTGACCTTCCTGGAGTCAAACACATATTGCGAGTGCCCGATACAGTTGACTGCTTGCAGAACATCCTTACAGTAATCCCACTTCAGCTGCTTAGTTATCACATAGCCGAACTGAATGGTCAAAATGTGGGTCTTGTTCGAGCTTTTTTTGATAAGTATCAGATTTCCTCTAATTATGGGGCATCCCAAAATTTCAAATCGTATTTTTAGCATTGTGTTTTTGGATCAATTTTTGAAGACTGCTCGCCGCAAGTTACCCATCGATTTGTAACTCATCTCACTGGAAATAATTTGAGGCGTAACCTGCGTAAAAGCAGTCTTCGAAAAGTGGGTCAAAAACACTATGCCAAGAACATGATTTTGAATTAGGGAGGCCGCATACCCTATTTTCTAATAGGCCGACATATCTGGTTGTACCCTCTGGGGTGTCGGGTTATTAGAGACTGTCGGGTTATTTTTATTCGAAAAAAGTCAACAAACATCAGAATTTTATCTAAAAATAGTTAACAACAAAAATCATTTAACTTCTATTATCCATTTCTAAATTACTGCTGTCATCAGTCTGGTAGCCGTCCTTTTTATCATGCTCTGCATCGATTTCATCAGCCTTTTTCCGATCCATGCCCAGCCAAGCTCTTGCAAATTGGAGCATCAGTCATCCATTCATCCATCCAGTCATCAGTCCATCCATCTGGAACTCGTCCGCCTTCCTCGAACCAGTGGATTAGATGTTCTTCGTTTCTATCGTGGCACACAGTGCTTCCGCAGTCTAAAATCAAATTAGCAATTGTGAATAATTTAATAATTATACCCTTAAATGACTTCGCAACCATCTCCTTGCTTAATGGATCCCAAGCAATGCATATCCATTCCGAGTAAACGTCCATAGAAGCTGCTCGACTATTTCCACCTGCTGTCCATTCCATTCTTCCATTCATAACCCAGTTGTTGTAGAGTTCTTAAACTTTTGTTCTGAACGTTTTCTTCCACACGACATCTAGCGCCTAAACAAAATGATGAAAAAAAACAAAACAAAAATCTAAACATTATCTAACTTGAATATATTTCCTACAGCCTTTGGGAATCACTGCCATTTTAAGATCGTTTGCGCAATTGTTATATTCACTTGTATGGCACCTTAAAGGCATCCCATACTAGTATTTGCTTGCCAAACAAAATTGCACGTGGTCGGCTGTGAAAAAGTCATCCTTCCAAGTATTGGGTTGATTCATAATTAATGCGGATTTGTGTTGCCTTATGATTCTTTTGATCTATTTTTTCTTTAAATTTGCTTTTTTTGTTTTAAAGTATGCCCTCACTTTTAGTTAAGAAGAATGCGCGTCGAAAACCACATGCTCGACCACTTCGAGAAAGGATGAAGGGCAGCGCAGTCTTTTCGCGATATTGTCGAACTCTTTGGCGAAGAGGCGATCAGTCAAAGTCAGATGGAGAGATTTGAGAGCTTGATCATTAAAGTCAGATGGGCGACCTCTTCCTTTCTCATCTTGCAAGCTTGTGTCACCGGATTTGAAACGCTTGAACCATCTTTCCACCTGACTTTGACTGATCGCCTCTTCGCCAAAGAGTTCGACAATATCGCGAAAAGACTGCGCTGCCCTCCATCCTTTCTCGAAGTGGTAGAGCATGATATGGCGAATGTGAAGGTGGTTTTCGACGCACATTCTTCTTAACTAAAAGCGAGGGCATACTTTAAAACAAAAAAGCAAATTTAAAGAAAAAATAGATCAAAAGAATCATAAGGCAACACAAATCCGCATTAATTATGAATCAACCCAATATTTCCAGCCCATGAAAGATTCAACTTGTTCTTGAATCCTTCAACGACCTTTATATTAAGCGGTTTCCTTAGTAGCAGAACGAACGGCCTGAGTTTCCTGCTATTTAAATCAGGAGTAAGCATAACCGTAACATTCTTTTTTTAATAATAAAATATTACACTTTTATAATATATCGACACAGTGATAAAATAATCATTTGGGGTGTCGGGTTATTAGAGACTGTCGGCCTATTAGAGTAGATACGGTAATTAGAAGAAATACGGTTACCGTATTACGGTATCACATTGTTGAAAACATTCCCTCAAATTTTTTTATTATATTTATCAACTCATCTTCGAATTTTTAATCATCGTCAATCATTTGTGGGAGAATCAGCGACAATGTCTGTTTTTTTTCTCTTCGAGAAGGACAACAAGATCAGCGAGGCTGAGATGGCTAAGAAGGAGGAGTAAGTCTTCGGAGATGAAGCGCTGTCAGAGTTGTGGTGTTTGTACTGGCTGAAGCGGTTAAAAATAGGGCCGGGCGCGGTTGCGGTTAACCGCAACCGCAAACCGCATAACCGCATCTGTTTTTCAGAAAATAACCGCAACCGCATAACCGCATGCTCACTTACCGTATTTCCTCTAATTACCGCCCCCCCTCTAATAAGCGCCCCCCCCCTCGACTTTGAGGGTCTGTATTTCAGAGCAGGAATTTTTTTTCGAGCAAGTTTTTTTTGCGTTTTCTTAGTTCCCGCGAGCTCTGCCGATTCTGCTTTTTTGATTTTGGATTTCCACCCGAAAATTTCAAAATGACTCTAATAAGCGCCCCCTCTAGAGGTCGATCGAAAAATAAGCGCCCCGGGGCGGTAATTAGAGGAAATACGGTATCTAATAACCGCAACCGCAAATTTTCAAAAACCGCAAACTCATAAATGTGTAGGTCAACAATAAATTCCATACTCCCGCCTTTTCAAAACATAGTGTCTTGAATCAACAATCTTGCTTCCTTCAGAGTTTGAAAGCATTTTTAGGCAAGTGAGAGCAATTACCCCACGCTGTCAAAGTTGGCTCGCCGTTACCTATCACCCCAAGCAACATCTGTGACAAGTGAGAGCCTTTTCTCCCTGGCGCGTGATGTCTACGACTACAAAAGATGCAGTCTATTGCCTGAGAATGCCATGAGCATGAAGATTATTCCACGATCAACTTTAGTTATTAGTGGTGTTATGCTTGTTGGGATTTGCATCGAATGAAGCTTGTTTTGATTTTTTAATTCCCCCGGCTATCTTGTAGATAGTATCTAGGTGCAACTATTGAGTTAAATAACCGCAAAAACCGCGCGGTTAAACCGCATAGTTGATTTCAAAATAACCGCAACCGCATTCGATTTTTCAAAAATAACCGCAACCGCACAACCGCATTTAGCCCAACGCCCAACCCTAGTTAAAGAGCGGCGACAAGGGTGTAGACAACCTAAAAGAAGTCTTCGTAAAATGAGGTGCTGTGTGATTTGCGGCTTCGCCCAAAGATCGCCCGAACCGATGGCTGAAAAAAGTTCACATGCCTTGCAGAGCGATAGAAGGCAGCGATCGAGTGCAAAGGACACCATCCACCAAAGTGATTTGTTGTGATAAAGCTTGTGATTAGACTTTTTAAATAAAAATCTGAAAAAAGTTTTTGAAAAATCTCATGTTTAGTCAAATTTTCCCAATTTCAAAATTTACAGGTGGACCGACCCCGCAACTTGGCTAAATCAGTGACTGTTGAGTAGTGGAGAATAACAATATGCTGGGGTGGTACAGATATGAGCTATTGGCAAGAGATTTTATGTGTTTTATTGTATGAAGTAAGATCAATTATATTGCTGTGTACTATTTTAGTATTGTATATGTTCTGTAGAGCAATGATAAAGAAAACATTTTCAAGTAATACCGGCCTATGAAAAACCACTTTCTAAACCACTTTCTAAAAAATTTTGTCGTTTTAGTACTTTTTCTGTAGCATATTTACTTTTTGTGGTGAAAATCTTTCTTTAAGGATGAGACTACTTCCTTGCGGGTTATTTGACATTATTATTTTTAAACATCTTTTTGAACTATTGGGTTGGTGCATAATTAACGTCGGTTTTTTTATTTGCACACTATTCAACAACAACCCAAATACAAGTCCGTCTATAACATTTCTGAATATTATTCTGGAGCATATTCACCCTCTACATCAATAACAGCTTCCCATTTGCTCGGTAGCCGATCAATTCCGCGAGCGAACAAGTGAGCATTCGAATTGTGGCCGATATTAAAGCGTGGATTACGTCAAAAAATGCTCACTTGTTCGCTCGCGGAATTGATCGGCTACCGAGCAAATGGGAAGCTGTTATTGATGTGGAGGGTGAATATGCTCCAGAATAATATTCAGAAATGTTATAGGCGGACTTGTATTTGGGTTGTTGTTGAATAGTGTGCAAATAAAAAAGCCGACGTTAATTATGCACCAACCCAGTAAGATTAAGTAAATTCTGTATAACATGAGTATAATATAGAGCCTTAATACAGAGCCTTCAAAAACTAAAATATCTCCGAAATCACGTAGTTGTATGTAATTTATCCTATCAAATAAATTATTCACCCATAAATTTTAATATCAGGTCATCGGAAATTATGCGCGCCTTTAACACTGAATGCCTGATTGTCCTAAGAGCACATCCTGGTGCACAATTTCACGCTGAACATGAATTCGCTGTTAAAAATTCAGGTTTCCTTAGCGAAATAAAAGTTTTGCGTCAACACGTTTTTTGAACTTTTTTTAGAGTCTTGCTAATCACTCCGAAAACCTTTTTTTGCTCTACTTAAAAGCACTTTCTGGTACAGTTTTTTGCTCTGTCGAATGGTATACGCTGATAGCTAAAAAACAGCCCTTTCACATTTTTTATTGCATATTTAATCATCAACAACGTTTTTTTTCAAATCACACAATTCTTTCTCTGGACTAATAATTTTACTTCTAATTGTCATAAATACCTCAATGATATGTCATTAGAACTTTATATTGGAAGTCTTACTTTAAATTGGGTGAAGTTTGACTTGCTTTAAACTTTATTTAAAGTTTAACACCACCTTTTAATTTTTTATGCATATCTACACGTAGATATGCGTTTGGTGATTTTATATGTTGAGAAAAGCTATGCCATATGTGTTTTAGGTAGCATAAAGTGTTTACGAGTGTACTTTCTGGGACTATGCCGAAATCGGACGTTTGGTAAACAGATATCCCGGCAAATTAATCCCTATTTCCTTATTTTGTCCCTATTTTGATTAAAATACCCAGAAAAGCTGAACATCTTACCGTCTTTCCTCTAATTAGCCGGCCGGCTTTTTTTTGGATCGCCTCCAGGGAACTGGATTATTAGAAAGGCTACCTTATTAGGAGGGTCCGGCTAATTAGTGGAAACACGGTACCTAATTTAGATAATATCAAATCTAGCTCTAACTAAAAATAACCCGACAGTCTCTAATAACCCGACACCCCAGAGGGTACAACCAGATATGTCGGCCTATTAGAAAATAGGGTATGCGGCCTCCCTAATTCAAAATCATGTTCTTGGCATAGTGTTTTTGACCCACTTTTCGAAGACTGCTTTTACGCAGGTTACGCCTCAAATTATTTCCAGTGAGATGAGTTACAAATCGATGGGTAACTTGCGGCGAGCAGTCTTCAAAAATTGATCCAAAAACACAATGCTAAAAATACGATTTGAAATTTTGGGATGCCCCATAATTAGAGGAAATCTGATACTTATCAAAAAAAGCTCGAACAAGACCCACATTTTGACCATTCAGTTCGGCTATGTGATAACTAAGCAGCTGAAGTGGGATTACTGTAAGGATGTTCTGCAAGCAGTCAACTGTATCGGGCACTCGCAATATGTGTTTGACTCCAGGAAGGTCAATCGCTGGGACTGTGGAGTCGGCGATAATGATGGGCTTGCCACCCCGAGCTAGCACTTGCTGCAGGGCATTCAAGGATTTCTGAAGGGGCAACATTTATTTGGCAATTTTATTGTAAGCTGTAGCTAGTCTGTGTAATCTACCTTGTAGACCAGATCCTTGCAGATGATCATAATGATGCACAAGTTCTCGTCCACCATGGCCAAAGGACCGTGCTTGAGCTCTCCACTGAGAATCCCTTCGCAGTGAATGTAGGAAAGCTCCTGGAAAATTATAAAGGTATGAAATTGAGTCTGGTCACCGAAATAAATAAAAACTCTCAAAAAGGAACAGGATTTCAGCTAAAACGAGCAAAATTTGTATTTTTTAAAACCATGTCACCCCATCATGCCCATCATGTCACACCCAAAAAGTTCGTTTAAAAAATTTCCCAAAATCTCAGAAAAATTTAGAAAATCTGCGGTGAATCTCCATAGATATTCCAACCACAGAAGTTCAATACCAGAACTGACATTTAGACAAATTTTCTTTGGACATTTTGTATAAATTGCATTTCGGACAAATTGACCTTGGAGTCCAAAGTTCGGACAAGATGACTCTCACATGAAATGGTATTGCACCTGTAAAATTTAGCTACAATTTGCAAAAATACCGGTTCAAAATCTTTGAAAAATAGTCTGCTACATACTGGCAAAACGTACCATTCAAATTTTTTATTCTAGCGCAATAGAAACTGGTGTGTGGGATTTTGAGCTTTGTTGTTCAGTGTGGCTTTTAGGATTGGTTAGAAAGATGGACACAAAAAATTATATACTCCACCCTCGTTAACCGGCACCCCAAACTTCATTTTCACAGAGGGCCTGACACTTTTTTAACCTCAATTTTCGAAATTCTTTACGAGCTATGATTTTTCATCCTGGTCCGAAAAATCGGCAGGATTTTGATTTTACCAGTCGATTTTCAAAAATTCTCTAATTTTGCCATAAAGACGAGCTCGTCTCGCTAAACCTGAAAATCAAGTGCCTTTTATGGGATCTTGGTAGTTTCTGGAAAAATTAGATGATTTTGAAAAAACGATAGACAAAAGCAGAATCCCTGTGATTTTGCAGACTAGATTGACCAAATACAACTAGTAAACGACTTTAGAAATAAAGCTAAATTCAAAAGTTTTTCGTGTCAAGACAAGAGATACAATTTTGTCTGGACAAGAAAAACTTTTGAATAAAGAAAAACATCGGTAGCAACAAGAAAATGTGTTTTGGAACCATAAAATTTTGCCCGCTACCTAAGGCAAATAGGTTTAAGACATTTTTCCGTCGCATAGTGTTTTATCGCTTTTTCATTTTCGGTCGTAATTTTAGTGTGTCAATTAAGTATCTATTGTATTCTTGATACTTTTTCATCCTCATACCTTTTTTCCAATATTATCCTTTCTTTCTATAGGCAGGAGAATAGCGGAGAAATTCGAATATTTGCCGAATAACGCCAAGCATTTTTCCATGCAACACAAGCAAATCAGACTTGTGTTGCAGCACAGATGTAAGCATTTCCAATGTTGAATTCCAGCTTGTCTTTACTTGCTTAAACATGGTAATTTGTAAGAAAAGCTCAAATTTTTCAATTATACCAGTATCATTGTCGTTGATTCCACTTCCTGGATTTCTCGAAACTTGGCCAGTGCAGTTGGAGCACGGTGAAAACTAATTCCGAACTTGCTTGCTTTCTCAACGACCTCCGAAACGATTGAATTTTTTGTTGATCCCATCCCAGACAACCAGGTGTAGCATATGGCACAAACAGTGAAAACTTAAGCGAAAGCAGTCAGAGAAAAAATCAAAGCCTATAAAATCTAAACTCTGAATGTTTGCCTTCACATATCTCCTTTACTTCCAGCCAAATTTGGAGCACTTTGAGCGCCAACAGAAATCCGTTGATTTTCTCGGCAATATTGTCACCGCTGTGCTTCTCAAGGAACGATTCCACGGCCAATACCTTTGAACAAAACTCGAAGACTCCGGACAAGTAGGAGCCAGTAATACTAAAAAAAAAACTTTTTAGCGAGAAGGAAAGGTAAAAGTAAAATTACCAAAAAAAGAGTGTGCTCCTTGTACGAGAATTCATCTAACGTCTGGGATATTTGCTGTCCTTTGACGAATGACCGCAGATTTTTGACACACTTGATTGCTTTTACTGGATCCTCTGAAGTTACATCGTGGCGAGACGGAAGCTGAAATCAGTAACAGCATAACACGAAGACTATCAAGTTCAAGGTACCTTGGCCAAACCATAGTTTTGTTTAATCAGACGCCGCAAAAACGGGGACTCAGCGATGGAGAAAGGAAGATTGCTGTCCACAATAAAGTCAGTCAAATCACTCGTCAATGTTTCGCTTTGCTGTTTTGAGTAGTTAGGATTGAAGATCATAGCAATCGATTCCACCTTGGCCTTCTTCGAAGCGCTCGGACCAGTTTCTTTCCCCTTCATAGCTTCTTTGTGCCTTGTGGATTCTAAGTGCCTCGAAAGATGAGAAGTTACACCGCTTTTTTTCGAATTTAGTTCTTCTCCGCAAGCGCACACTGCCTTATCACCGCTCTTGACGAAACCAACTTTTGAATTCCGCACGCTGCTTGGCATTGATACCTAAATAATCAAAGCAATAGCGATAAGATAAGAATAGCGCACGAAAGAAAGTTGTTAACGAATGTGTACAAAATTTACGGCAATATTTTTTTAGCTGCAATTCGAAAAATTAATGTGAATTGTAAGAAATTCAGAGTTTTCAGCTTCCAGCTGAGGCTGCAATGTTTCGAGCCTCGAGCCGAGCCCTCGAAAATTTAGAGCTTCGAGTCGAGCCGAGGGCTCGAAAATTTCGAGGGCTCGACAACCCTACGAGTAACAATCGATGTGTCATCTCATAGCGCGTCAAAGTAAATTGAATGTTTAGTTAATGGGCGCAAACTAAGTAGCCGAACCAATAATGTATCAAAACCACCAGCGCCAACCCGTACTATCTACATGTACAAGTTGGGGCTGGTGCGCCATCGGCGCAACATGTACTTCTAGTAAAATACTATGCGACGGAAAAATGTCCAACGGAAAAATGTCCAATTCCCAAATAGACTATCCACGTCTGGCCGGCCGTATCCGTTGCATCAATTATAAAAAACCACGTGAATCTTTGTTAATTTAATCTGCAAATAGCTTCCATACACGTTCGACCACAGATTCTAATCCTCTCTATTTTAGTTTTGTGCAATGGATAATACGGAATTTGGTATAGAGGAATATGTGGGTGACAAAGATCTGCCGGAAATATCGTGTCTGATCAAGCTTCTCTACAGCGGTGAGTGTAATGCTTAGCTGCCCAAGCTCTAAAATGGTAATTCTGAATTTAGATTTCATTGTGACAGAGATCGGTGAAGATGGCAAAGTGCTCCAATACAATGATGATGTTGAGCCAGAGGTCACACAAGAGCAAGACGAAGTCAAAGAAGGAGAGGCCGGATCTCCTCCTGCTCTTCAGGAAAACAAAACAACTTTGGAAGAATCGATTGGCGAGCCTGAGCTCAAGCGACCAAAAATATTTTCTGAGGAGGACTTGACAATGTAAACTTTTTTATCTGGTTTTACTGCCCAAGATTTATCCTAACGCATTTTAGCATTGATGATGTGGCGTCGGGTAAATCAGCGGTAAGCTGTTATTTTAGTTTCTTTTTCTAATAAAAGTAAATTTGTCATTCTTTAGTCTCACTCCATCCCGATTGACAGCTTTGACAAAAGTGAACGAAAGGAAGCTCATGAATACATTCGCGTATGCTTGTATTTCAATTTGTCTATGCGGAATAATTTAGAAGTTTGTTTAGAAACGCTACAAGAACTCTTTGATATCCAACGGACAAGCCAACCTGCTGGTCATAAAGAAAGTGGAAGATCAGAAACCGTCAGAAAGGTCAGTGTACACTTCTGGATTTGGAACTTGTTGACTGGGGGAGGGGGTGTTGCTCTTTTTGAAATGGATCTTTTTTACTAAAATCATTTGAACCAAATCCATTATTCAGGCGCAGAGCTGAAGCATGGCCAAAGTATCGTGGTGACTTCTTGCATTTTGTCATGACCAAGGAAAACAAAGACCACATCTTTTGTTTGAACCTCATCGCACGTCTTTCTGGGTATGTTTTAGCTTTGGTCCCTTTATGCAATGATTTGAATGATTGACTTTTTAAGGTGTAAGCCAAAAGTGTTCAATGTTGCTGGAACCAAAGATCGACGAGCCATCACATCACAGTTGGTGTGCGCCTATCGTGTCACTAAGGAAAAGTTACTAAAAACAGCTTCTAATCTCCGTGGTATATGGATCAGCAATCTGCACTACAGCAAGCAACGACTTCAACTGGGGTCTTCGAACGGAAATCGTTTCAGTATTGTTCTGAGGTATTTTTTGGTTATGCAAGAGAATTTCAGTTTACCCTATACCTTTTAACGGTCCAATTTTAATGTTTGCCACTCATTTCACTATGTCGCTGTTTATTTGCCTAACCAAATTATGCGTTAGATTAGAAATTAGATTAGAGAATAGCAGTCAGTAAAAATGTTTATTATGATGACATTAAATTTTTTTGCGACCAGTTAAGCTAGACTCAAAAACTGTTTTTATGAGAAAATAAAATTTTGAAAAATAGAAACTTGTTTTTCGGGTTGTTATATTTTAAGTATTAGTTAATTTTTGTTAAAATAATTGGTCTCACCTCAAAATAATTTCAGAGATATCGGCGATATGAGTGAAGCTGAGCTGAAGGGGAGAATTGAGAAGTGGGCTTCTGGCGGATTTCTCAATTATTTTGGACACCAGCGGTTCGGATCATGTGGAGTGAGCACAGCGGAAATCGGGCGTCTAATTCTGAGTGGTAAATGGGAGGAAGCAGTCAAAACCATACTTGAGCCGAGAGAAACTGCTCGTGGTAAAGTGAAATGTTTAATTGCTGAAATTCTTTTATTAATCGCTTTTTTGTTTTAGGGGCATTGCTTGAGTGCTTGCAGAAGTACCAGGAAACAGGAGAAGCAGAACAGGCCTTGCAAAAGCTTCATATGGGTCAGCGATACAACTTGATTGAAGGGGTGATCCTCAACGAGCTGAAGAAGAACAAGACTGCTTTTAAGAATGCCATCATGGCTCTTTTCCGGGATGCCAGGAGCCTCTACGTACACGCGTACCAAAGTCTAGTCTTTAACAAGATTTTGACTAAGTTTGTATTACTAGTGCTAAATTCTTGTTGGGGTCACAGTTGTTTTGTTTCAGGCGAGTTCAAAAGTATGGGATGAAGGTTTTAGAGGGCGATATTTTGCTGAAAGATGGCCAGAAAGTCAAGTCTGTTGAGACAGTGAAAGTGGAAGAAATTGCGCTTCCGCTACCATCATTTGAGGCGAATCTTCCTGAAAATGAAGGTGAGTGTTTTTATATTCAACCTGTCTTAATTATTTTTGCATGTATGCGTTTATTAAAGATGGTTTTCATTGCTAGTTCAGTCTAATTTATAAGGAAAGGTCAAGTAAAAATGCTTTGACAACGGATGTCATTTGGGTTGATTAATCAGAAAAAGGTTGATTTTAGACATTAGGAATTCCTATAAATCTTACTTTTAGTCCAAAAATCTAGTTTTTAAGATTTGGTTGGTTTTTGAAAATTTGAGTTGGAAGCCCTGTTTTCGAAACTGTAAAGAGTTTAAAACAGGTCTGGCGAAAACCTTTTTGTGGAAAGTGAACTTAACATTTTGATTCTAAACCACTTTAAGCTAAAACAATTGCATGCCATTAATACCAATCCCGAATCTTTTATTCGAGTAAATATGGTTGCTAAAATTGATTGACTTTGAAAGTGAGATGAATTTTCGAGCCACTTTATACATATTTTTGCATTACGTGTTTACATATTTACACATATGCATTACATATTTACATATTTTTAATTTTCATTGATTTTCTCATTATAGTTGGAAGCTGGTATGATGAAATTCTTGGTGCTGATGGATTGTCCAAGGAGTCGTTTAAATCTCTGCAACAGTAAGTTTTTTTTATCAGGCGCTTTTGTTAAAATTGGATGTACAGTCGATCCTTCCGATAACAAAAACCTCTTATTAACGAACTCCCAGTCAATGACGGTTTGGTTTGGCACATAACGAAATTTCTTATAATCAATAATTTTGTGGTACCTATGGTGGAATCCTAAGTACAGTCTAGGTTTTTGTAAACTAAAGCTTATGTTCCGCGGTTTTAATATTTACGGTACGGTCTAACCTTTTTTATTAAGAGATTTTGCCGTGGGTGATGTCATCAGAGCAATGGTGATAAAGCCAGCCAACATGGAATGGGAATTGCTTACTTACAGTGATCCACGCGTCGAGCTTCAATCCAGCCAATTTGTTGTCAATGCCAAAATGAGCGACAAGGGCGATTCAGTCAACAACTGGTCTGTGGTGGAAGTGGGCTCATCAGAAATTAAGGAGGAAGAAGTTGCGGAAGTGAAAAAGGAAGATGGTCCAGATCTAGAACTGATCAAACAAGAAAAGGCTGTGGACACTGAGGCAGTCAAAAAGGAATATAAGGCTCTCAAAATCCAGTTTGATCTCACACCTTCAAGCTATGCTACTGTGGCACTCCGAGAATTACTGAGAACAGATTTCAGCAAGGCAGGACAAAAGTCTAAGTAGTTTTGGAGATTTGCTTACATCGATGAAGATTGTTTGTTGGAAGGTTGTTATTCTTCTTGTGTTGCTGAAATAAAGTATTTGTTGGATGTAGGAGTCTCATTAGAGATCACTTATGCTAGTTTTAAACCCATAATTCAAAATGAAAAGTGCACAATCGTCATTTATGCGTAACATTAGACTTTCTCCGGCTAAGGTGGCAAGGGAGGTTGTTTTTCAAATGTATTTCAAAAAAGTATACCCATAAACGGTTTCAACAAAACGGAACAAAAGAGAGATTTTGCGTTTTCAGGTCTTCCTACTGTATATACTCTAATGAATCCTTTAACCAAAAAGCCTGGAACAGCGCCAAACCTCCAGCAGTTGTGTAAACCGGTTCCTACTCATTTAGGCAAATCTCATTTGGGCACCCTCATCAACCGATTTCAAATACCGTATTTCCTCTGAAAAGAGCCCATGGGCGCTTATTTTTCAATCTCTCTCCAGCATGGGCGCCTATTAGAGCATGGGCAATTATTTTTATACAACCTATCGAAGTTGATAGCGCTAACAAAAACTATAGCGACAGTCTGCGAACTAAACACATGTTACTTAAAGTCTGTAACAGTAAATGTTTAACAACAATCAAATTAAGTGAAATCCAGGGTTAATTTTCAGTTTTTTAGCCTTTTGTTCAGTTACCATTTGATATGGTTCAAAGCCTAAGCCTAAAGCCAAGTACCCAATGAATGCGTCTTTTTTATTCCTATCGCTCGAAACGGCCATTACTTTTTTTTGCATTGAAAACTTTAAAGCCACAGGCGATCATTATCAGCCGCTGACATCTCTTAATTTGACTAGGATCTAAAATATTTTAAGAATCAAAATTATTTCTATAGTAAATTTTTAAAAATGCACAAAATTATTGTTTTGAATTAATACAGTCGAGTCTCGATACAACGAACCCCCAAAAAGTTCGTTCCCACCTCGGGTCCACTTGCTTTAGTTCGATTTTTGAAGCTTTGTCGGTTGTCTTCGGTCAGTCTAGTCCGAAATATCGCAAGGATTTAAATTTTACCGATCGCTTTTGTACATAACAACAGTTTTGCCGAAAAGACCCGAATTCAAAAAAGGTGAAAATAAGTGTTTGTTATATCGAGACTCGACTGTATTAATATTAAAATATCTCTTTTCAATTCAAAGAAATAATAATTTTGTGCATTTTCGGAGTAAAAAGCTGTCCCCCGCCAATTCAAATTACGGAATTGTCGTAGACACAATGGTCCTTTAATCTTCGTTTTGGTTTGATAACATGCAAAAGAAAAATTCCCCGTTTGCATATTTATGAACAATTCGTCCAAAATGGGTTAACAACATTTAGAAAAAACAAGAGTTACCCGCAGAATCATAGCCTCTGTATTCCATCCTGCGCAGACCTAGCAGCAGAATATCAATCACCTCGCTCCTCGTTTTAGGGGTGAAGAAATTGAGATAGGCAAATATTCCACACATTTTGCTTCACTAAGATTTGAAAGTAGCACTTTTTTGTAAAATTAACAAATTAAGATACGATGTCTAATAAACGCACCAACCCCCAATAAAAAAAATATTTGCTACATTTGGTTACTATTGGGGAGGCGCTTCATAAGAGAATATAAGGTGGACATCAAAACGGGTAATGTTCCAGGGTAACGGGTAATACATAAGTTCGTAGAGTTTTTTCAACGACCCTTTAAGATCACTTACCTACGTCATTATTCTAAGCATTATACATTAGTTTGCAGCCCACATTCTGCTCTTTCAGATGGTGTCCTTAGATTCTGAATTTCTTTTCGAAATTGATGATTTTAAGACTAAAAGAATGGATTGCCAAATCGACAAAAATTAGCATTTCCGACATCTTTTGCTTTTAATCAAGAATTACGGGCTGCTGCCTTAACACAGGAATTCCCGTGTTAAATAAACGTCTTTTGTTTGTTTTTTACCTTGCATTGTTATGTTGCAGATTCACTTCTTTAGTTTCTTGGTATATAAAGGGTCAGCGCTTGGCCCGGACCATGTACCCCCAAAGGGGCTACCTATTGAAGTAGGTTGCCTGCCGAAGGCAGGCAGGTAGAAAATCTAAAAAAGTCAAAATTTTTGATGGAAAGTGGTCGGAAACAACGTTTTTATCGGTTTTAGCGTGTAAGAATTGCTTAGAAATGGTTAAAACCTGTTTTTGAAAAAAATCCGATATGGGGGGGGGAACCGTATAAGTACCGGCAAATGCACAGCTCTAGCCAGTAGGACTAAGAAAAGAATTGTTTGGTCTTGAGAGGAAATGAACGTTTGAAATGAATGTGCACAGACACACAGATAGACATGTTATCATTAGTAGAGGGGGACTAGCCTCCGGGGCCGGCGCGCTTCACGCGCTTTACCTTTGCGGTATCAGAAGCAAAAATATTGATTTTCGCAGATACATATGCATACCAACTGCAGTAGGGAATGAAGCTTGCAGCCACAACTGTGGTCATTTTTGAGTTTTTGCAGATACCCTTGCATACCAACTGCAGTAAGGAATGAAGATTGCAGCCACAACTGTGGTCATTAAATTAGTGCAGCTGGACTGATCTATACAGTTCGAAAAATTCAGCTGGACAGATGAATACAGTAGTAGGGGGGATGTAAGAAAGCTAAAATCCTGGGTTACTTGCTGGTCAAAAAAAATTTAAAAATTGATATGAAAACCACCAAGAACAAAATATTTTACAAATTTGCCAGGAAAATTCATTAATTTCACGAATTTTCCGAAAGTTTTCAATTTGATCCTTTTTCCAAATGCTCTTGTGATATTTTATTGTCGAAAAATGGTTTTTCATTGCGTCCATTCACATATTCTATTGTCTTGAAGGGAATCTCTTTCAATATTTTTCAAAATATTCAAAACCTTGCAAATTTTATCAGTTATCTTGCGCCTATTGAAATGCTGCTAAATCGTTTTTGCTTACTATATCCACACTTTAAGAAACCACTAAATCCCCAAAATTTGTATTCCTCATCCTATTCCCATTGCCTTACCACAAAAAATTTGCTGAATTTTCCCACTCACAAGTTTCACGCCACTAAGCTTTTTAAATGGGACAGAAGTCATCTCAGAATTTTCCGCGCTTTTAGAATCTTTGGTATTTATCTAGGCGGGGGATTTTGTTTGATTCGGTGAGTGGAATCATAATTGATCTAGATATTCAACAGTTAATTTGTTTAAGAAAAGCTCACTGCAAGAATATAACCAGGAGGACGAATGTAGAGCAGACTGTCAGGCTGCAAACCAAACCTTTGACCTGGACTGATTTGTGGCGTCTCATCAAACCCTACTTTCATTGGCTACTGGCTGCAGCGCTGGTTTAATTTATGCTTTGTAATTTGACGGTGACGTACGCTGATACATTTTTTGACTCCATTTTGAAAACCCAAACAAAAAACTTACCGTAAATATTTTATAACACAGCCAGACATTATTAATTCCCCCTCCATCCAGGAGGTTCGTAAAATTAAAAAATAAATAAACTTTTTTGTTGGAATCGAACTCTCTGAAGGTCAAAAATACCCGAAATTTCGTAAAGACAATCCAAAAATGGGCTAAACTGCACTATTACGCACTGGCCGTAAATGACCCTAAACAATGTTTTTAGGGCGGGGCCGACCATTTTTGAAAAAAAAATTTTGACCAAAATTTGACTTTTTGCCTTAGGAGACCAAGGCAAACCACTTGGAGAGGTTACTTAGATGACATCCTTGCCGGCCTCTGCTTTAATCCATCAAAAATTGCATTTAAAAAGCGATTTTTTTAGTAATTTGTAAATCATGTTTAAACGACTTCTAACTGATTTTTATATGCTTAAAACGAACCATAAATTTGAAGATGATAAATTTGAATTTGAGAACCTCTACATAAAAAATGGATTTTTTAATAAAAAAATTTTTTACTAAAATATCACTTTTCGCCTGTAAGGACCAAGGTAAACCACTAGAAAAGGGTACGTGGATACCCCCAAAACTTCTGAAAAGATGGAATTTGAACATAGTTTTGTTAACTGGGGCCTACCGCATAAATAAACTCTGGTTTGCATATATTTTTTTTGCATCCAGAGTCATTTTCGAGTGATTTGTGTCTAAGGTATGTGAGTGCGCGCATCTCTAACTAGTGCTGGGGACCGGGCCGAATTCCGGTCAGATCACTACAAATCCAGTCCGCTTTCCGGCCGGATTTTCAAAAAATCCGGTTTCTCAATGTTTGATGTTTGTCTCTGTTTGAATAAATATTTTTTTCGCTGTTTTGTAAATTTGTTTTTTCTTTTAGCCATAGTTCGCAATATTTGGAAGATTGATCTGTTCGAAAAGCAAGTGTCCGAAGATGCCGGTGAAGAAGCAAGTGCCATCTGCAAGGTCTGTCGTGATGCAAAGGTCAAGAAGCACAAGTTCAAGCTGTCGAAAGGAAGTTACAAATCTCTCATCAGCCATCTGAACCAACACGGCGACTATCAAGCCAAGTACGAAGCCAAGAAGATCCAACAGAAATTGAACAATGTTTGACAAAGTGCCGAAAAGTTGCAGGTCTGTAATTTTTAATTGCTTTACATCGATTGCTTAATTGCTTAACTTCAGGACACTTCTCCTACTCGAATTTGGCTGTCTGCTTGAAATCCAAACTGACATGAAGATTGAGACGCACTGGATCAAACAGGTAATCTGTTTTTGTTTGCTTTTAATTGCTTTATTCACTCTTTTCATGACGTTCCTACAAGATGGAATTCAACGCTGGAAATGGTGGAGCGTCTTCTGCAACAAAAGCGACCAATTGAAATCTACTTTGCCCGTCCTGATCCTCCGTCTAATGCCAAGAACTTGACTGAGAATGAATGGAGACTTCTCGCTCAACTGGTGGAGCTTTTGGAATTGGCAGATGCATCAACCAAGGACATGTGCAGGGACGATTCTCACCTCGGGCTTCAAATCGGCATTTCTCAAATGTTGCTGGAAGAAGTGCGCAATGCAAACGTCCCCAACCTTTTGGCTGAGAAAAACACTTTGATGAATAAGCTCCAAGCGCGATTCAGTGGATTGGAAAAGAACAAGTAATATTTTTTTTGAGATTAAACTCCAATACATGTTTTTTTAGAAACTTCAACGCTGCACTTTTTCTCGACCCTCGATTCAAAGCATACTTGGACACGCAAAAAAAAGAGCGGCAGCGGCGGCGGCGGCGGCGAGCGGCGGGCTGCCAAAAAAACAGCGGCAGCGGCGAAAAAAGCGGCGGCCGCGGCGGCGACGGAAGGGCCAAAAAGCCGCGGCGGCGGCAGCGGCAAGAAAAAAATAACAGCGGCAGCGGCGGGTCAAAAATAAGCGGTGACGCTAGCGGCGTGTGAAAAAATCTCATTTGCTATTTTATTTAAAAAATTTGAGTCTTTTATTATGAAAATTATGTAATTCAAACTAATAGAATTTTTTTTTAACAATTAGCTTGGGAATTTAATCAAAAATTATTTAAAGGTTCGAACAAGTGGCGAAAGCAGCGACGGCAACGAAAAGCGGCGAAACTAAAAGAAAAGCGGCGAACGATTACAGAAATTGGCAAGCGGCGGCGGCGGATGAAGAAGCAGCGGCGAACGGCGCCGCTCGCCGCTCGCCGCCCGTCCAAGTATGATTCAAAGACAGAAATGTGGAAAATAGCAACTTGTTCTGTGGGCAGGTAAAAATTTGGATCACAGCTCAGTTCAACTTCAAGGTGGTATGAAGATTCTCCTCATCAACCACCGAGAGCATGAAGTTCTCCTGCTTGAACCGTCGAACAAGTGGTGAAGCAGTAAAACCTAAACCGAATGAAAGTCATCCCGAACCAAACATATGGACGCGGAACTTGGAATTTGTAAGATTTGAAAATTTTTAATTGTTTTGTTGATTGTTAATTTTAGGAAATGGTGTCTTGCAATGCTGAAAAAACTGAGCTAATGACGTCTGATCCTCTGGTCTATTGGCAAAAGAATGTGATTCGCTTACCAATTCTCAGCATGGCCGCTCGTCACTATCTATCTGCTCCATCAACTTCAGTCGCAAGTGAACAACTCTTCAGTCGGGCCGGAGATGTCTTCATCTACAAAAGAAACTCACTCGATCCAATCAATGCAGAAGAGCTAATATTTTTGAACAAAGCACTGGAAATCGTTAAATTTACTTATTGATATACCGTTTTGATGTTTGATTGCTAAATTTGATGGAATAAAACCAGTTTTTGTCACTTTTGTTGAATATTCTGGCTCCCGGCCGGATTCCGGTTTTTTTGAGCCACCAATCCGGTTATTTTTTGTAAATCCGGTCCAGTTTCCGGCCGGTTACCCTAAACCCCAGCACTATCTCTAACCTATCAAGCCCCCTGCGGCCCCGAAGGGGCCGCAGGGGCTTGATAGGTTAGAGATGCGCGAACTCACATACCTTAGACATGATTCCGAGCAAGAGCCTTGATTAAAAATGCATTTAGAGACTCTTTTTGCCCAGTTCCAGGGATCAAAACGGGGTAGAATACCTTCATATAATATGGTTTACCTTGGTCCCCCGAAGCAAAAAGTCATATTTTAGTCAAAAAAAAATTTTTTTATCCATTTTTTATGTAGAAAAGTGTCAGGAAATAACTTTTTTTATTGTTTTAAGCATATAAAAATCACTTAGAAGCAGTGTTTTCAAAAACCACAGTCACACCTCACAGTCACTCACAGTGAGGGTCACACCTCAGATCACACTCACAGGCACACTTAAATCACAGTGACACTTGATGTGAGTGTGACTGTGACTTAAGAGTAACTGTGAATGAGACTTTAGTATGACTGTGAATATACCACGTGAATATACCACAGTAGTGCAGTGTGCGCGACTTCTCATTCTCAATGTATACCTTCTAAGATGTCTTCAATAAGTGATTCTCTAAGCTCAAGCGCGAAGAAAAGACGCAGAAATGCTATCTGGGACATGTATAAAAAGGACGAAGACTCGCATGGTGAAATCAAGTGGAAGTGTAGCGAGGGTCAAGAGGTTAACATTCTTTATTGCTTGTGCATTTTTTTAGTCGGACGAATACTTTAGCGGTTCAGCAATCACCCAACATCAGTCTCTCGGCATTGGGAGTTAAAGCATGAAGAGAAGCAACAACCTAAGAAGCTTCGATCTCAAATTTCTGAGGACACTGCCACCATGAAGAGCAGGTACTACTACTTTTATATGAATTGATACAATTATTTTTACAAACTCAAGAGTACACAGAGCTTTCGTAGACGTTCCTTCTATTCCGTGCGTGTCCGTGAATTTGATGCTCCAACCCTTGGTTCGCAAACTCTTTTATGAAATGAATCCTAAGAAATAATAAATGAATCCTGAAAAATCTTTATATCAAGCTTACACTTTTTTATTTTCCGAGTTTCCATGCTAACGAATCAGCTGGAAAGAATGGACCAAGCCTCAAAAGCCGACTTAAAAAAACTTCTCATCGATTCTCTCTTACTTGTCATGTTTGGTCTGACAAAGGTTTGAACAGTGCTTATCTAGGTATAGAAAAGGCCAATAACATTATTCATTCAATTTTTTCAATACAGGAGTGACGTTGCATTACTGTAATCAGTCTGCCGTGCTTCAGCGTGTTTTCCTTGGTCTTTGCAAGCTTTCAAGTCCTCACACAGGCACATCAATGCGGCTTTAGACTGAAAAGCTTCTTGAGAAATATAGAATTCCTCTTCGCAGAGTCTTTAAGATCTTCACAGATGGAGGGAGCAACATGGTGAAGGCCTTCAAAGATATGGTTTCAGGTACGAAATTATGAAATTGTTCTTTTTACGTGTTTCCTTCAGTTTATGTGTGCTTACAATGGCTCTCAGATCAAGAAGAGTCTGAAAATGATGAAGGGGACAGTTCTAAGTTAGAAGTCGTTTAAACATGATTTACAAATTACTAAAAAATGCCTAGAAAATCTTCTAAATTTTACATCATATAATTATTAGCTCACTCCTTGCCATAAATAAATTATTATAGGGTGCAATAGTAGCGGCCATACTCAACATACAAATACCCATCTTGCTGGGAGATTTAATCAACGTGATTGCTAATAGTTTGACCACAAAAGCGGCTGTAGAAATTTCCAAAATCAATCCAATTGCTGCTTATTTGCTTCTTCTGTATGCTGGCCAGGTAATTTTATTGTTGAAAAATTTGGGAGGTATAAATATTAATGTATTCAAGGCGGTATTCACATTCCTATACATCACTTGCCTGTCCATCATGGGCGAAAGGATCGCGGCTGATTTGCGTGTTAGACTCTTTGAGCATTTGCTCCACTTCGACATGACCTTCTATGACCAGCAGAGGACTAGCGAGCTAAATGACCGACTAAATTTCGATGTGCAAGAATTTAAGAGCTGTTTCAAAGCATGTGTAGCTCAAGGACTTAGGACGTCAGCCCAGGTGGATTTTTATAGCTGAAATACTTGTTTGAGGCATTAATATTAATGTATAGTCGCAACCATTACTGTAAACTTTAACTTGGCACCAGCGCCGACCTTCGAAATTTTCGGCACCGGTGGTGACAGTTCGGTGCTGGCTCGGCACGGAACTACAATATATCGTGCTATTATCAAATATTCTAAATTCTTAGACCACTTTTGAATTTATCATTAGTATTGCTCGTTCCATTTTTAACAAAGTTTTCTATTGAAAAAATTTTCAAGTGAAACAAATACCATAGCAAAAAATATGAACCTAAGTAACTCATAGGATTACCGTATTTATTCTAATAGAACGACACCCCCCTCGTTCACAATCGTGTTCTTGGCATTGTGTTTTTAACCCTTTTTTCAAGACTACTCTCAGACAAGTTACACCCCATTTTGTAGCTAGTGAAACTTTTTGAATTTCTTACGCAACTCGGTAAAGTTTTTTTCAAATGATAGAGCGATTCCTGGGCAATCCATTGATCTAAAAATTTCTTACCGTATTTCCTCTCATTATACTGCATGCCGGTTTATTTTTCAACCCCCCGAAAATTTGAAAAATTTGAAGTCAATCTCAAGATTTTTGGGTGAAAATTAAAAATCGAAAAAGTCGTGGTAG
The DNA here is from genome assembly GCA_029231635.1 of Ditylenchus weischeri. NCBI lineage: Eukaryota > Metazoa > Nematoda > Chromadorea > Rhabditida > Anguinidae > Ditylenchus > Ditylenchus weischeri. The sequence goes on along the minus strand of JAMRYI010000176.1, from coordinate 29,554 downwards.
TTAAGAAAACGCAGAAAACAGCTTTGCAAAATGTTTACTCTGGTCCGAAATACAGACCGTCAAAGTAGGGGGTGCCGGTTTATTAGAGACTACCGTTTAATTAGAGGAAATAAGGTATAAATGACCCACTTAAACATTAGTTAGAAACAAGAATACAAGGTTAAGAAAATATGAGAAAAAACACAAACATTCGATTATGTTCGAATTTTAGTCGTGACAAGAAAAATGTCGATTTCGCCTTTTTACGAGTTTGACAAGCCGTGAGTTGAAGAATGGGCCAATTGCCTCGACCCATAAATGTACCTACTGTATGCTAACAACTAATGACTAAACCTCTTACTCACAAAAGTTACAACGAAATTCATCACTACTGAAAGCCAAAACTTACAAAAAAATCAAAGACTTTATTTTCTCGTCACATTTTTAACAAATGATCCGAAAGGATAATTCCATAAACAATAAGGAACAAGTTGAGGAGTTCTTTCAAACGATCTCTTCACTCTCTTCCACTTGGTGCTCAAGGACGCAGTCACACCATGCCACCACCACATCATCAGTGTTCTGAAGCATAGTTTTAATTGCAACATCTGAGGGCCAAGTTTGATTCTTCATACAGAGATGCGGCTCCAACTTGTCCACAGGATCAGCACCATTCGACCATACCTAAAAATCAAATATGGAGAGATTGTAATGAATAAAAAAACATATGACGCACCGCAAGAGTCTCACTCGGTCCAATCGTCTGAATTACGCGAAATCGACAGGAGACCTCTTTTAAACCAACAGTGCTTATAATCTTCCATCCTCCAATGGCGCAAACTTTTTCCCCAGTGTTCCAAATGGATAAACTGAATGGAGAAGCCATCAGCTCCAATCTCATGCACAGTCAAAGGCTTAATCGCGCCACTCTTAGACTGAAACAGTGAGATTAAATAAAAACCTCAGCAATAGGGATCGAACACACCATATATGTTTTCTGAATCTGACTAACTTCTTGAGGTGTGCTGCACAGCATCGAGCTCGACAATTCTCCCCTTCTAGCGATTATGTTCAGGCTTAAAATAGAACATAAAAGTGATGGCATAAAATCGCAAAAGTACCGAATTTCCTATCCCTCAAGCAATTTCTGATTGGCCAAACGCTCGGTGTCCAAGCGCACTTTTACATCTATCACACTGCAGAACTCCTCCATCATTGCATTTAGACTGATCTCCATTTCCAAAATCTTTTCATCTTGCTCCTGCAAGCACACATCATTAGACTCGCTAAGATAGCGCAAATGGTTTGCAGATGATTCGCAAATTTACTTTTATCAGAAAAAGAAACTAAAAGAGCAGCTTACCGCTGAGTTACCCGACGCCACATCATCAATGCTAAAATGCGTTAGGATAAATCTTGGGCAATATAACCAGGTAAAAAAGTTTACATTGTTTAGTCCTCCTCAGAAGCCAGAATTTACTTCCCGGAAATACAGAAAGTATTATTGTTCGGTGCTTGCTCGGCTTTCCGGCCCATTGTCCAACTCCACTGCAAGCTCAACGATCCTCGAGTTCAGAGCGTTCACATCGACATTGTTGTCAGCGTAAGCCTTTGCCGATTCTTCCATCTTCAGACGGTAGCGAGAAGACTCCTGTTTAGCTTTAAGAACATTTTCACGAGAGCGGTCATCATCTTCATTTGCTTTGGTCAACGTTCTCTGATATATAGCATCCACTTCAGCATGAGACTAGTTTGCAACTGATCCTGTAACTTGACCTGGTAGCGATTCTCCACTTCAGTACTGAACAAATTCATCTCAGACTGGCGTTTGCTGCGGAACTCCTCAAAGGCCTAGACAGGTGAGTGTAGAATATCTAGTAATAAAGAATCAAAAAACATACTTTGTTGGTGTTGCACCGCGAAAATTCTAGATCATCTTTATATGTGGCAAGCTTGTTTTGCAGATCTTTGCGCAGAAGAACCTCATTGTCAAATTGATTGGGAATGGTAGCGATTTCCTTCTTACATCCTTCCTCTTCCTTTTTCAGGGTCTAAACATAAGTTGATAAATCTGAAATTGGTCTACAGAACTAAAAAAACCTCTATTTCCTTCACGGCTTGCTCATAATGGCCATTACGGTAGTAAAGGCTGGATCTTGCATTCGTCCGTAGTCGTTTCCGATGTGCTTTTCAGCCACCTTGACTTCCATATTGAGTCGATGGGCAGTACTTCGCAGTACTTTGCAGGCATCAGCTGTTTTGTTCTACTCCATCTCCAACCTGAAAAACGAAATTTAGTGCTGGTCAGTGGAAATGGTAAAAGGACTTACGTAGCCTTGTCACGACAGATTGCCTCAAACTCATTTCGAAGCTGACTGATCTTGGACTCATACTGCTTTTTGACCCCACGAACTGTGCTTTTCTCGATCAGTTCGGACTCGCGCACTTGGATGTGAAGATGGGCATTCTCGCTCTCTAGACTTCGAACACGCTAAATTGATTTCATGGTCAGAAGCACTTTATAAACTAAAAAGAACCACCTCCATGTAGACAGCCAATCCATCATTTGATCCACCAAGCTTCTCTTTTCCTGCAGCCGAGTGCGCGCGTTCAGACTCTCATTCGGAGGATAAAGAGGTCCTGAAAATGGCTTTGGTTACTGAGAACCATAATGAATCTCAAAGCTACCTATCATGTATCGATTTCTCAGAGTCGTGAACGACAGAACCACTTTTCGATGACTAAAATGTCGAATTCATCGTAGGGGATGTCCACCTTCTGTCATTCGTCCGAAGATGAAGACTAAAAACGAATGAAATTTTTGAAGAAATTGAAAAACTAAAACGTTTACCTTGTTTTGTACTTCCGACATTTAGAACTTGATAACTACAGCAACTAAAAATGTGCAAATGTAAAATAAGCAATAAGAATAAATGCTAGAAAGCACGCAACTGAGAAAAATACGAATAAGAAAACTTTTACTCAAAAAACAAGCAAAAATAACGCCTTGGCATAACATTTTTGTGAGAAACATTTCAAACATGATTTTTTTGGCATAGGGGCGTTTGGCCCCTTTTGTGCCATTTTTAAATTGCCGCCTTTTTATGATTTTTTCTTTCACATTTTATTTTGTTCTCATTGTACAACGTTTTCTCTCAGCTTTTGTCGTGTCAATATTTTCTCTTTTCTTTCTTTTTAAAGGAAAGAATTTGCATGGACGGGACACGGACGTTTGGCCGCCGGGACGTTTGACCGCCGGGGCCGTTTGACCGCCGTCCGTTTGACCGCCGGCCGTTTCACCACCGGGCCGTTTCACCGCCGCCATAAATAAATACATAATTTGAATTTGTGGACAAGAATTAAGTGGAATGATGACTATTAAGGTAACGTACATCAAAGAAAATCTATGTAGTAAGTGAAACGGAGGAAGGACAACTCCTTACAAAACCCAACTCCTTACCCCAACTCTTATATTTTTTTGAATCTGTTATTCGATACACTTGTTCCGATCCAGTTTTTTTTATTTATTGAGAGTGGCGTTGAAGGCGTTGAAGGCGTTGAAGGTGTTGAAGGCGTTGAAGGCGTTGAGTGCGTACCACGGATTAATCCGAAAACTCTGTAGATTTGACTTGACCCATCTGGAGCCATCTTGACCCATAAAAGCTGGGTGAGCCCATGTCAACTCCCGGGCTTTCTTTTTTAAGCAGCGTATAGCCGTTAGGCTTAGGCTTAGGCCCATATCATTCAAGATATGATATCATGGCTGATATCATTACTCAAAAATAGTATTTGAAGCAAGACTGTAAGGAGTGTAAGGATGTATAATATATATAAAAGTAAGGAGTGTATGAAATGTAAGCAGTTGGGGTAAGGAGTTGGGTTTTGTAAGGAGCTGGGGTAAGGAGTTACCTAAAACAATAAAAAGCGGCAATTTAAAAATGGCACAAAAGGGGCCAAACGACTTACGTAAGACGTTTGGCCCCTTTTGTGCCAAATGGCACAAAAGGGGCCAAACGTGTACGCACCGATTTCTTTGTCAAGATTTATTAGATTTGAAGGCCGATGATTTTGTTTAATTTATGATAGAAAAATAATGAGAAAATGGTATAAAATTAGTGTTTTGAAATATGGGGCAATGACTGTCCTAGCTATTTTGGGGTTTAAAAGATACCTTTTTGACAATTTTTGTCTGATTTGGAAGGTAAATCGTTAAAAAATGGTGCAAAATAAAGTTGGAGAAATGGGGCGGCGGGCTGTGCCAGAGATAGTATATATATACTACTAGGTAAAAACCGTATTACCTCTATCAATTCCACATCACCACTCCTACCTCCCCATAAAGTGACAAAATGTAACTTAATGAACTCTATTTCTCATTTGTCTTCGTCCAACATTCAACTTTATATTTGTCTAGCTTAAATACTATCCAGATGCTTTGGGCACTATCCAAGTGGCTTAGGTAGTTTAGAAAGTTTAAAATAACTAAATGATAAGTGGATCCTTCCATTCCCTTCCCTTCCAAAAAATTTGCTTATTCCCTATAAAAATTTAAAAAGCGATAAAATTTTGACTAAAAACCCATGAAGCCCCCTGTGGTTCGAAAAATAATTCGGATATTATCCAGATGATTTGGGTACCATCCAGGTGGTTGGGATACTATCAAGATGATTAACTACCATCCATGTGGTCTGGACACTATTCGAGTGGTTTGAGTATTATACAGGTGGTTTGGGTAGTATACAGGTCGTTTAGGTAGGATACAGGTGGACAATACTCTGAAAACAGTAATTTACCTTGATATCTAAGGGAACGTCCATAAATTATGTCACGCTGACGGGGGGGGTGGGGGGTTCCCAGCCCAATCTGACCGAGGGGGTTGGGGGGTAAATGGTCTTTTTTCTGACAGGAATGTCAGATTTCACAAAAAATTTTCTTGAATAGTTTAAATCAGTTTTGAAAATTTTGACCTAATTTTTTGTGTATTTGTTTATCTGTTTTGCACGTTATATAAAAAATAAATGTATTTATAGCAAAATAAGATTAAAACTTGACCCTACGAACTTGACCTTTTCGGGACGGGACGGGTCAGAATTCAAATTTTAAAATTTCGGGACGGGACACCGGGATGGGACAGCTGCCGAAAAATTTCCGGGCGGGATTCCGGGACGGGACGATTCTCTAAAATGAACGGGACGGGACGGAATTGTCCCGTCCCGTCCCGTCATCATCTATAGTTGACTGTAGTTACAAGTTGAAGGTAGTTGTTGAAAAATTGAACTTTTTCGGGACGGGACACCGGGACGGGACAGCTGCCAAAAAATTTCCGGGCGGGATTCCGGGACGGGACGATTCTCTAAAATTAACGAGACGGAATTGTCCCGTCCCGTCCCGTCATCATCTCTAATTAAAACATATAGTCCATATTTTATTATGGCTCATATTTTAAGTTTTCCATTTCTAATTCTTGATAGTTTTCTTGAAGGGCTTGCTTCATTTCCTCAGCCAAATCTACTTCGTCTTCAAGGACGGTTTCTTCAGGATCCTGGAAATCCATGAAATCCATTTCAAATTCTTGGCAACCCTTTTCATGTGCATTTTTCCGTTTGACGCTAGACATATAAAGCCGACAATGCTTACACATCATTTTCTCGTACTTGTCTTTCATAGTTGGGCAGTACTGATCAAAGCAAATGGGTTCAGAAAAGCAGCTGCTGAGTGCGAGTCTGTCTGCCAAATCTCCAAATTCAGGTTTTTCATCACCCTCTTCAGCTACTCTTGGTCCTCTTGCGTCAAAAACACATGCGATAGGCGCAGGGAGAAATGATGGTAGGAAATTTGGAAGTTTTGCACATCGGTAACCTCCACAGCACCAGTCTTTTCCGCATTTTCGGATCTGCAGTGTGTAACGACTTTGGCGGACATGCTCTGTGAGCCAATGTTCTCCAGGAAGAGATGGCAATTACGCGGCATGAGTGAGTCAAGACCAAGCTAACACATATTTACGAAAAAACTATTTTGTATGCTATTGAAATTTCAGTATGCAACTATAATATAAAAATACATTTTGAAAACAATTTTGGAAATTTTCTGAATGATTGTTGAGTTCTTAGATTATTAAACATTATATAGAATGTAAAATTTGAGAGTCTAAAGTTGTGTCAGAAAACTGTCAGATTTTAATAGGGGGGGAGGGGGGTTCCGGCCCATTCTGACATCTTCTGACAGGGGGGGGGTCCCCAAAACCGGGCTGTCAGTCTGACATAATTTATGGACGTTCCCTAATGGCTAAAATTGCAAATTTTGGTGGAAAAAAAATTCAAAATAATGACTTTCCCACAATAACATAAAAACAATAAAAAAAATATGTAAAAAAAACCGCTACGACCCGGCAAAAGGTAAAAATTGTCGGACACAGCTGGGGTTCGAATTTGAGGAGGACGGCTATCGGGTCTCGACGATTCCCTTGATATAACGAACACTTTTGCCGGTCGCAAGAGCTTGTTATATATAGGTTTGACTACATTGCACTTTTAGACAGCGGGATGCATAGCTTCCCTCTACTTAATCTCCCCACAAATGACAATGCTTACTGGTAAATTTAAAAAATTAGTGTTTAACACGCCCAATACGAATCCATAGACCTGTATATTCTGACTGAGAATTTCACGTTGAACACGATGGTGCGGGTGCTTATCGCTTCAATTATTGACGGAGTAGGTGAAAAAGTTTCAGAAGGTAACAAGTTGTGGATGGTCAAAATACAGCTGGGTACCCACAAGTATTCAAGTGTTGCGCCGTGGTTGTTATACTGCACTCACGTTCCACATAAATTTTACTTGGCTCAATTGAATTGCGCCCTCAAAAGATTTGGGGTCTCAAAAAAAGGACAAATCTTATTAAAAAGGACAAAAAAGAGCCCTGAGATATACCCAATAATTCGATCTGCGATATAGGAATAAAGATATATAGTTTGAATTATTTGAGACCTAATCGTATAAGTCTGCAGTAGGGGTGACGGTTTTGGTATATGCGGCTATGCGGCTGCGGCTTTTTTCACAAAACGAAGTGCGGCTGCGGCTATGTTCAAAAATCAAGTGCGGCTAGCCGCGCGGCTATGCGGCTATTTATTCGTATTACTAAAAAAGAAACAAACTTTTAACTTATCATAAACGTTGGAGAGATCTTTGTGAACAGTGGGATATCTTGTTCACCAGCAATTTTAAGTTCCCACAGCAAACTCATTTTAGCACTAAAATAATGGGATAACATACTGTATTATCTCTAATAAGCGCCCCGGGGCGCTTATTTTTCAACCCTCCGAAAATCGGAAAAATTTTGAGTCGATCTCGAGATTTTTGGGTGCACAACCAAAATCTAAAAAGTGGAATCGGTAGAGCTCGTAGGAGTTAAGAAAACGTAAAAAACAGCTTTGCAAAATATCTGCTCTGCCCCGAGATACAGACCCTCAAAGTAGAGGGGGGGGCGCTTATTAGAGAGGGGGCGCTTATTAGAGAGGGGGCGCTTATTAGAGATAATACGGTAAGCTCGTCCAATTTACAATTGACAAGGTTGACATTGACAGAGACAAATGTAAAAATGGACATCAAAACACCAGTAAAATAAGCGTAATTTCTTAAGCTTTTAAGTGCGGCTAAGGACAAATTGCGGCTGCGGCTTGCGGCTATTCCAAAAACGTTGATGCGGCTATGCGGCTGCGGCTATTTTCAGAAAATTGGTGCGGCTAGCCGCGTTGCGGCTGCGGCTAGCCGCTAGCCGCAATCACCCCTAGTCTGCAGCTTGATCCGAAGACGCTTATGTATTCTGATGGTTTCGTTTCTAAGCTTGGCTATTTATATCCTTTTTTTGAGACCCCAAATCTTTTGAGGGCGCAATTCAATTGAGCCAAGTAAAATTTATGTGGAACGTGAGTGCAGTATAACAACCACGGCGCAACACTTGAATACTTGTGGGTATCCAGCTGTATTTTGACCATCCACAACTTGTTACCTTCCTGAAACTTTTTCACCTACTCCGTCAATAATTGAAGCGATAAGCACCCGCACCATCGTGTTCAACGTGAAATTCTCAGTCAGAATATACAGGTCTATAGATTCGTATTGGGCTTGTAAATGGAGGTACGAGATCGAGGCGCGTGTTGCTGACATCATGTAGTTGAGGTTTAGGGCTACCAAATGAGCTATTGACTAAGTAAATATTGCTTCAAAAATTCAGATAAAAATTTAAGAATCCCCCTAAGAATTCTAACTCGAATTCGAGTGCGGACTTTCTTTTTTATCTCAATTTTTAACAATATCTATTTTATCAATAGCTCATCTGGTAGCCTTGAGTCTTAGCTACAAGATGGCAATAACAGGATAATTTTTGAAAAATTAACAAAAAAAAGTTATGTTTATTTCCGAGTGACAAATATGATTTAGCATCAGTGAACAGCCTCCTATTTGTGAATGCGCCTAAGCCTAAAAAATCACAAAAAAGTAACAGGGGGACCAAGGCAAAAAAGCCTAAAATTATAGGTTAAAAGCTTTTTGTCTATTTTCCGGGTCCGCTATTGCACAAAATAAATTTTTCTACCATACTGGCAACTAATGTTTCGCATCTCGTACCTACATTGTATCTAAGCCTTTACCAACCAAATTTCATGTTTTAGTGTCTGTCATACCTGTGGTCATCGGCATAGGTGGGTGTTCTCTAGTCAATTCCAAAGCGATTAGTCAATAAGCTAGTTTCAGGCACAGCCTTTGGAATGATTTTAAGACATATCAGCGTGGCCGCCCAAAACCAAAATGCAATAGCAGTGGGTGTGGCAGCAGAGGCATTTCAAAATATTCGCACTGTGAAGGCATTTTCCATGGAGGAAGCTGAACTCAAGTAATTTTGGCCTGTTAGTGGATATGTGCTTGCAATGAATGACTTCAAATTCAGCCTCTACCAGCAAGAAATTGAGAAGTCGCGAGTGATGAACGAAAGACTGGGTGCCGGCATCGGTGCTTTTCAAGCATCCACCAACATATTTCTCAATGGTTGGATTTTGATTACTGCTAGACCCGAATTTTTTTCTTCGGCTTTTTGTATCTTATATAGTATTTGGCATGTGTGGGTGGGTGGGTGGGTGGGTGAGTGGGTAACACTTTTTTACTTCGAAGGCCAGAACGGATCGTAGATAGCGAAATCACTTTTGTCGCTAATACCATCGTGTTCCCCAGAATGTCAGCTTTCGTTTAAAAAAAAGAACAGGCGAAAAAAATGAGTTCTCATAGGGGATATACCTATTTTTATGAATGAAGTCATAGCCCCTCATTGAAATTTCGAAATACTATAGAGGCGCCGATAGGCGCCTGTGGTCCCTTGTTAGACATATTTTTGTGTGGAAATGTTATGCCTGAGAATGGTCATTTAGCAATTTTCATGTCGAATTGCCGCCGAAAAGCTAAAAATCAGAGTTTTGTAGAAAAACGGTTCTATTCTAGAATCAGGTGCCAAAAACAGCTTGGTCCCCCTGTTGATTTTTTGCGAAAAGGTTCTTTTCGTTTTGGTTTTCTTTTGGTTCTTTGCTGTTATCGGCACCCCACCACGAATTGCTTAATTATTTACAGTTTACAAAGCACAATAACTAGTTACACAATATCAGCGAGCAATTTCAAACGAAATATTTGGTGGATACATTTTAAAAATATCTTTGAGCAGTTGGTCGAAGGGACCCTTGTCTTTGTTTCAATTCCTCCACCAGAACTTTTCCAGATATGAAGATAGTTCACACAACGAAACTGTCTAAAAACTAAACTATCTAAACTTTTGGAAGATAAATTAATGAACGAATCATGGAGACAATTTATAAGACTTTAATAAAAAAAATAGTGTAAATGGTGGGGTGCCGATATCCGAACAGAACCACAGCTTGCTCCCTCCTGTTGTCTTTTTAATATTTTAAAAAAGTTTTAAAGTTTTTTCATTTTTGTCCTGGAAGGATGCTTTTTTCTTTCGCAAAAAATCAACAGGGGGGACCAAGCTGTTTTTTGGCACCCGATTCTAGAATAGAACCGAAAAAACTATGCTCTGCTGAAATTGTCATAACTTCCGTAAATGATCTGTGTTTTCTGAATAATTCGAGTCATTCATACAGAGCAACAACCATTCCTTAACCTACCTGGCTTCTTCGAACCAGCTCCTCTACCCATCGTGTTATAGCACGCGTTTTTTTTTAAATTTTAATTAACTTTTTTTATTTTATTAATTTAATCAAAATCAACCGTAGGTCCCAGAAACCAGTCGTTTGTTCCTCACAAATCTGCTTTCAAAAATGATGGATAATGTCGTTCTCGTAAAACAATTTTCTCAAATGAAATTAAATCTAAATCCTAGGAATTGTGCTGGGCATCCTGTATGGTGGGGCCAAACTGATGGTGACCAGTGACATATCTCCTGGAGACCTGATGTCTTTTCTGGTCACCTCGCAGACTATCCAACGCTCACTTACCCAACTTTCACTGGTGTTTGGCAATGCTGTCAAAGGCTGGACTGCTTGCTCCAGGATTCACGAAGTTGGTTAAAAATTCATTTGTTCAATTGATTAGTTTGGCTACTTCAGTTCCTTCAAATCCAACCCCGGAACTGCCATGGATTGGCCCAAATTTCATATCACAGTCTAATGGGCAATATCCAGCTGGAAGATGTCTCCTTTGCCTACCTAACTCGACCCGACCAAAAAGTGATCAACAATCTGAATTTGAGAATTGAATCAGGAAAAACAGTGGCTCTTTGTGGACCATCTGGATCAGGTAAAGTCAATAGTAGTCTAGATGTAAATAGTCAGAGAAATAGCAAGGATTCCTATCTCACTAATCATTTCTGAAAATGTTAAAACTTTAGCCAATAAGAATTGTGACTATACGTATAAAATACCTTTTTTTGAAAAGAGGGTGTGTTAATATCAGAAGCTGCAGATCTTGCTGGCAAACGTTCGGTCATATGAAATTATTTGAGACTTAGATTCTAGATTGACTAATCATAATTGTTTAGATACTTCAAAATTAAAGTAAAAAAGTGCCGGTCGAAAATAAGTTATTAGAAATCTCAACATTATAGGTTGATCCATATTGGGTCAAAAGTCATGGCACTTTCAAAAATTTTTCTAGAATTTTTAATTTAAAAAAAATGATAGAAAAAATGGCAAACAAATAACTTTTACGGCCCTTGGAAAAATTGTCGCAGGTACTAGTGCTTCTTTTTCTATCTTTTTTTGAATTCGCGCCTTTTTAATTTTATTTATTAATGCACGTTTTTAATTTTTTAACTTACTAGGCGGAGTCATAGGCGCAGGGTAGGCCAGCGTACGTTAGGACGGGCTCAAACGCGTAGCCAAAACAGAAAAAGAAATAAAATTGAAGAAAGGCGCGAATTCAAAAAAGGTGAAAAAAGGGACAAATAGCTACGATGCAAGAAAAATTTTTTGAAAAAATCACGTGGTCAGGGCGATCATGGCACTGCCATGACTTTTGGATCAACTTAATACAGATTCAACCCAAATGCCCGGTTGATTTAGGCAAAAGCACAGTGGCAGCTTTGATTGAACGTCTTTACGAGCCTCAACAAGGCAAAATCACACTGGATGGGGTTAATCTCCGACAACTGAATCCCTACTGGCTGAGAAGGGATGTGATTGGAATAATCTCACAGGAGCCAATCCTTTTTGCAACAACCGTCGAGGAAAACATTCGCTACGGCAAATCTAGTGCAACTGATGAAGAGGTATAGAAATAGCCAGGCACAAGATGTGCCTTGTAAGGCAATCTTGTGCCTGGCCATGGAAATGATGCATTTTAGGAGAAAAATTACCAAAAATGAACTTAGGTACGTGAAGCAGCCGAATTGGCCAATGCAGATGAGTTTATCCGTAACTTCCCGGATGGCTACAAAACTGTAGTGGGTGAGCGAGGAGTCACCCTGAGTGGAGGACAAAAGCAAAGAGTGGCCATTGCTAGAGCGCTGCTCAAAAATCCACCAGTGCTGATCCTGGACGAGGCAACCAGTGCTTTAGATGCTGAGAGTGAGAGAATGGTTAGATATTTCAGTGGAATTTGTGGGGCCAAAATATCCATAAGTCCCAAAAACTAGTTCAAACCAGTGATGTCACCGCACCGGGTGCCGCACCGGGTGCCGCACCGGCACCGGTGCGGCACCGACCCGCACCGGCACCGGCCGGTGCCGGTGCGGAAATTTTTGGAGGCCGGTGCCGGTGCGGGTGCGGGTGGAAAATTTTTTTTGAGCCGGTGCCGGTGCTGGTGCCGGTGCGTGATTTTTTTAGGCCGCACCGGCACCGGCAGCATAAAAATTATATGTGATTTTCATTGACCGAATATAGGCGGCAAATTTTATTTCAAATTTTCATGGCATTTTGACATTTCAAATTACATATGTATTTAATTCATGCTGCATATTGTTTAGAAATAAAAATGCACGAGAAACTTGCTGTCTTCATAATTATAAAGACAATGAGGTGCCGTACGGGCACCGGTGTGCCGACCCGCACCGGCACCGACCCGGTGCCGGTGCGGTGCTGGTGCGGAAAATTTTGGAGGCCGGTGCCGGTGCGGTGCTGGTGCGGAAAATTTTGGGGCCGGTGCCGGTGCGTAAAACTTTGAAGCCGGTGCCGGTGCGGGTGGAAAATTTTTGGAGCCGGTGCCGGTGCGGGTGCCGGTGCGGGTGTTTAGAAATTTACATCACTGGTTCAAACCACTTTTTGTTTTTCGACAATTGCAAAAACATTGGAAACAATTCAAAAGCACTAAGAGGTCAACTTAGACCAAAAACCATCATTTGGAATTAATCCTTTGAAGTCAACCAACCTACCGCATTTGCTCTAATACGGTTGCGAAGGATGTAGGAAGTCGGATTTAGAAGTAATGGAGATCCCATAGCTTTGCGAATTTTCAACATTTTTAGTTGTGTAAAGTGATTTTATCTCTCTTCAAGGTCTTTTCCACGAAAAATAGGTTTTCAATAGCTCGACAAAAAGTTAGAACCGGACTACCGACTTCCTACCATCGACATCCAACTCCTACCTTTACAAATTGCGAGTATATATTTGGGCTCAAGTCACAAGTGTTTTAAATTGAAATTAAATCAGCGAAGGATAATTCCGCGGAATTTTCAATTTTCGACGTCCTGCTAGGCAAAAACCAAATTCTGACACCGGATTTGTGTTCAGCATGGTCGATTTCACGGTAATCTTTGTCAAATTTTAACTTATTGTCCAATTTCAAATTCCTTTTGGGACAAAAAACTATTTGAAAAATATTCATCATCTTAAATTTGACTTCCAGTTTAAGATATAAAAGCAGCAGGCTATGCAATCGACCTTGCTGAACACGAATCCGCTGTCAGAATTTTGTTTTCGCGTAGCAGGGACGTCAAAAATAAAAATTCCGCGGAATTATCCGTCGCGGAATTGTCTCCTGCGGAATTGTCGCCGTGCCATTTTTTTGTTCGTTTTGTTTTACAGTAGTTTTAAATTAAATTTGATATAGATTACGGCAGGAGTACTTTATATCGCATCCTCTCAGAAGTGGATTTTGACCAAAAGTAAACCTAAAGACTAAAAACGTGATATACCATAGCAAACCACATGCTGGCTTATGTAAAAAAGGACTGAATATTTTTTACCAAACATGTTTCCCAATCGTAAAAACGTGTTTTTCGCACTAATTACGAGCTGAAACGTTCGAAAAAGTGGTCAAAATCCACTTCTGAGAGGACGCGATATACGTATTTTAGCCTAGATTACCTTATAAAATAAGGCGAAAAACTTTAGAAACATTGATGAAAACGCGTTTAAAAAAGCTTACGAGAAAGAAAAACTACTGGTCCCCGCCTTAATTTTTTGGAACGCACAGCATCCTCCTTTAAGCATTTTTCTATGAATTGCGATATTCTGGGCTAAAATCAAAATCAAAAGTGTTTCGGAAACTTCGAATCGTAATCCTAATTGCAGGTGCAACAAGCCTTGGACAGGGTGATGAAAGACAGAACTGTATTAATCATAGCACATCGGCTGAGCACTATTCGTGATGCAGACGTAATCTGTGTTATCAAGGATGGTCAAGTTGTTGAGGTAGGATTGAACCAGAGGTTCCCTGATATCAGAACATTTCCGCTATCACGAGATATGATATGATATGAGAGGGTTATCAGATCAGTATCATATCAACGTTGTCATATCACAATCATATCAGAAAGGAAATGCAAAACCCTTATCACTATCACTATCATATCAAATTAAAAAATGGGCCGTACTTTTGGCGGCCCGGTGGCCCTTCACTAAAATTAGTTAATCAAACAAAGTATTAAACAGAGTATCATATCAAATTCATCTGATAACAAAAAAAGCGTGCGATATCACGTGATATCAGATGTATCATATCAAATCACTATCACATCACGCAAAAAATTCCCGAGACATATCACCATCATATCAGACGAAAAATCCAGGGACCTTATCATATCATCATCATATCAGACGGGGAATTAATGTTCCCCTATCACTATCATATCATATCAAGTCCCAAAAATCGTTATCAGGGAACCTCTGGATTGAACTGAGTTTGTGAAATCCTTGAAAAACACAATGTGGTTTTAGCAAGGCAGCCATGAACAACTTTTGAGACGAAAAGGTGCCTACCACAAATTGGTAAACATGCAAAGACAGGATGCAAAGCAAGGCTAGCTGCTATTGTTGTAAACCAAAAATCATAGCTTTTATTGACAGATAAATATAGCCGAATATGCATTGTATATGCATTGTAGGCCAAATATGCATTGTAGGCCAACAGCATTAGTTCCACAAAAAAGCACAAATAACGATAAACCAGGGCTTGCAGATATGCTTATTTTTTGAATGTGTGCCTCAGAAGTTTTGGCACTAGTATAGAATACCGCCGCCCCAAATCTGACCCCCATGTAACAACAAAATACCTGTAACTACTTAGGCCCACGGGCAGGCCAGCATATGTTAGCCGGGACTAAAAAGTGACTTACCCACTTTTTCCGGGTCGGGAACTGATATGTGTCTACTTTTTACTTAAGTTTTAAAAGGAAAATTTTATGGGGGAACGGTGGTTTGGGTTGTGGGCTGTTGGAATTTATTCTATGAGATCTACAAGTGCTTCCGAAAGTAACCTCTACAGTAACACCTACATGTACTATCTAACCGTATCATACACTTAAAATAAAACATACCATACACCTACACATACCATCGTAACCTTTTACAACACATCGCACACCATACACGAAGGCGGTACAGCGTCAAATTTTGCTATAAAAAAACTCAGGTGCAAAAAATATCGAAAAAGTCAGACTGCGCAGCAAAAGCGACAATTTATCACGAATTCAAGCCAATAAAACATCTACATCAAAACATCTTACTTCAGCATCATACAACCGATTCCACACATAAAAGTTCTTCGTGTGAGCCTGCAGACCCGCACAATTGGGGAATTGTGTAACGTACAGCGCTGGGACCACACAATTAAATCAGTCAGTAGACTTTATTCGATCCAATTCCATCTTTTCATGTTGCCTCGGAAGTACCATACCGATACAGCTAAATTACTCTAAATTACTATATCAAGGTAAATTACTGTTTTCAGAGTATTGTCCACCTGTATCCTACCCAAACGATCTGTATACTACCCAAACCACCTGTATAATACTCAAACTACTCGAATAGTGTCCAGACCACATGGATGGTAGTTAATCATCTTGATAGTATCCCAACCACCTGGATGGTACCCAAATCATCTGGATAATATCCGAATTATTTTTCGAACCACAGGGGGCTTCATGGGTTTTTAGTCAAAATTTTATCGCTTTTTAAATTTTATAGGGAATAAGCAAATTTTTGAAGGGAATGGAAGGATCCACTTATCATTTAGTTATTTTAAACTTTCTAAACTACCTAAGCCACTTGGATAGTGCCCAAAGCATCTGGATAGTATTTAAGCTAGACAAATATAAAGTTGAATGTTGGACGAAGACAAATGAGAAATAGAGTTCATTAAGTTACATTTGTCACTTTATGGGGAGGTAGGAGTGGTGATGTGGAATTGATAGAGGTAATACGGTTTTTACCTAGTAGTATATATATACTATCTCTGGCACAGCCCGCCGCCCCATTTCTCCAACTTTATTTTGCACCATTTTTAACGATTTACCTTCCAAATCAGACAAAATTGTCAAAAGGTATCTTTAAACCCCAAAATAGCTAGGACAGTCATTGCCCCATATTTCAAAACACTAATTTTATACCATTTTCTCATTATTTTTCTATCATAAATTAAACAAAATCATCGGCCTTCAAATCTAATAAATCTTGACAAAGAAATCGGTGCGTACACGTTTGGCCCTTTTGTGCCATTTGGCACAAAGGCCAAACGTCTACGTAAGTCGTTTGGCCCCTTTGTGCCATTTTTAAATTGCCGCTTTTATTGTTTTAGGTAACTCCTTACCCCAGCTCCTTACAAAACCCAACTCCTTACCTCAACTGCTTACATTTCATACACTCCTTACTTTATATATATATTATACATCCTTACACTCCTTACAGTCTTGCTTCAAATACTATTTTTGAGTAATGATATCAGCCATGATATCATATCTTGAATGATATGGGCCAAAGCCTAAGCCTAACGGTTATACGCTGCTTAAAAAGAAAGCCGGAGTTGACATGTCCGCCAAGGCTCACCCAGCTTTTATGGGTCAAGATGGCTCCAGATGGGTCAAGTCAAATCTACAGAATTTTCGGATTAATCCGTGGTACGCACTCAACGCCTTCAACACCTTCAACGCCTTCAACGCCACTCTCAATAAATAAAAAAAACTGGATCGGAACAAGTGTATCGAATAACAGATTCAAAAAATATAAGAGTTGGGGTAGAGTTGGGTTTTGTAAGGAGTTGTCCTTCCTCCGTTTCACTTACTACAGATTTTCTTTGATGTACGTTACCTTAATAGTCATCATTCCACTTAATTCTTGTCCACAAATTCAAATTATGTATTTATTTATGGCGGCGGTGAAACGGCCCGGTGGTGAAACGGCCGGCGGTCAAACGGACGGCGGTCAAACGGCCCCGGTGGTCAAACGTCCCGGCGGCCAAACGTCCGTGTCCTGTCCATGCAAATTGTTTCTAAAAGAAAGAAAGAGAAAATATTGACACGACAAAGCTGAGAGAAAACGTTGTACAATGAGAACAAAATAAAATGTGAAAGAAAAATCATAAAAAGGCGGCAATTTAAAAATGGCTAAAATTCCAAACGATTATGTATGACGTTTGGCCTTGCTCCATTTGGCCCAAAGGGGCCAAATGGCACAAAAGGGCCAAACGCCCTATGCCAAAAATCATGTTTGAAATGTTTCTCACAAAATGTTATGCCAAGGCGTTATTTTTGCTTGTTTTGAGTAAAAGTTTTCTTATTCGTATTTTCTCAGTTGCTGCTTTCTAGCATTTATTCTTATTGCTTATTTTACATTTGCACATTTTTAGTTTGCTGTAGTTATCAAGTTCTAAATGTCGGAAGTACAAAACAAGGTAAACGTTTTAGTTTTTCAATTTCTTCAAAATTTCATTCGTTTTAGTCTTCATCTTCGACGAATGACAGAACGTGGACATCCCCTACGATGAATTCGACATTTTAGTCATCGAAAAGTGGTTCTGTCGTTCACGACTCTGAGAAATCGATACATGAGAAAAGTTTAGGAAGGAAGAGGCAAAATGGTGGTGGCAGGAATCGAACCTGCATCAGTTTTCCGGGCTGATGTGCTACCATTACACTACGCCGCCACCTCTTCCTTCTTTTTCCAAGGGCCTATGTATAATCTGCCTCTTTACACTCTTCCCCTTTTTTCACTCAGACTGTCCTCAGTCTGCTATCATCTCTCTGGTTTTTGAGCTTACCATCAATCTCTTTGGTTTTATCAGAGATCACCATCAATCCTCTTCTGCTCGATACACCTCGCAGGCTAAGGGATTGACCTAGACAGGGCAGACAAATACATGGACCCCAATGTGGACCCCAGAGATCCTAGACTTACGTTGTGAACTTTGTTCACCATCCTCCTCTGGATGAACCACTATTGCTACCAGAAAAGTTTAGGAAGGAAGAGGTAAATGGTGGTGGCAGGAATCGAACCTGCAGCTTCAGTTTTGGCTGATGTGCTACCATTACACTACGCCGACTCTTCCTTCTTTCCTAAGGGCCTATGTATATCTGCTCTTTATACATGATAGGTAGCTTTGAGATTCATTATGGTTCTCAGTAACCAAAGCCATTTTCAGGACCTCTTTATCCTCCGAATGAGAGTCTGAACGCGCGCACTCGGCTGCAGGAAAAGAGAAGCTTGGTGGATCAAATGATGGATTGGCTGTCTACATGGAGGTGGTTCTTTTAGTTTATAAAGTGCTTCTGACCATGAAATCAATTTAGCGTGTTCGAAGTCTAGAGCGAGAATGCCCGTCTTCACATCAAGTGCGCGAGTCCGAATGATCGAGAAAAGCACAGTTCGTGGGGTCAAAAAGCAGTATGAGTCCAAGATCAGTCAGCTTCGAAATGAGTTTGAGGCAATCTGTCGTGACAAGGCTACGTAAGTCCTTTTACCATATCCACTGACCAGCACTAAATTTCGTTTTTCAGGTTGGAGATGGAGCAGAACAAAACAGCTGATGCCTGCAAAGTACTGCGAAGTACTGCCCATCGACTCAATATGGAAGTCAAGGTGGCTGAAAAGCACATCGGAAACGACTACGGACGAATGCAATTTACTACCGTAATGGCCATTATGAGCAAGCCGTGAAGGAAATAGAGGTTTTTTAGTTCTGTAGACCAATTTCAGATTTATCAACTTATGTTTAGACCCTGAAAAGGAAGAGGAAGGATGTAAGAAGGAAATCGCTACCATTCCCAATCAATTTGACAATGAGGTTCTTCTGCGCAAAGATCTGCAAAACAAGCTTGCCACATATAAAGATGATCTAGAATTTTCGCGGTGCAACACCAACAAAGTATGTTTTGATTCTTTATTACTAGATTTCTACACTCACCTGTCTAGGCCTTTGAGGAGTTCCGCAGCAAACGCCAGTCTGAGATGAATTTGTTCAGTACTGAAGTGGAGAATCGCTACCAGGTCAAGTTACAGGATCAGTTGCAAACTAGTCTCATGCTGAAGTGGATGCTATATATCAGAGAACGTTGACCAAAGCAAATGAAGATGATGACCGCTCTCGTGAAAATGTTCTTAAAGCTAAACAGGAGTCTTCTCGCTACCGTCTGAAGATGGAAGAATCGGCAAAGGCTTACGCTGACAACAATGTCGATGTGAACGCTCTGAACTCGAGGATCGTTGAGCTTGCACTGGAGTTGGACAATGGGCCGAAAAGCTTGGTTCTTGGTGGACACTGGATCCTTTACGTGTCTCACAATGAAATCGTTGAAGTCGATCTTGGGCGCTAATAAGATCATTCATGAGGCGATCGATTCGACATTGAAATTCAGGTTTGCTTTTGTTTGTTAGAATTCGATGAATAATTAAAATGTTTAGGACAAGAACAGCTGTGTAGAATGCCAATTATCAAAGTCCCACTTTAAGGAAGTTAACATTTTCGGAGGGATGCGTTGCGCAAATTAAAATCCAGTCAGTCGGCCAATCAACTGGGTAAATAATACTTTCTGTTCAGATTCAGAAAACATATATGGTGGGTTCGATCCTTATTGCTGAGGTTTTTATTTAATCTCACTGTTTCAGTCTAAGAGTGGCACGATTAAGCCTTTGTCTGTGCATGAGATTGGCGCTGATGGCTTCTTCATCCTTATTTGGAACACTGGGGAAAAAGTTTGCGCCATTGGAGGATGGAAGATTATAAGCACTGTTGGTTTAAAGAGGTCTCCTGTCGATTTCGCGCAAATCAGACGATTGGACCGAGTGAGACTCTTGCGGTGCGTCATATGTTTTTTATTCATTACAATCTCTCCATATTTGATTTTTAGGTATGGTCGAATGGTGCTGATCCTGTGGACAAGTTGGAGCCGCATCTCTGTATGAAGAATCAAACTTGGCCCTCAGATGTTGCAATTAAAACTATGCTTCAGAACACTGATGATGTGGTGGTGGCATGGTGTGACTGCGTCCTTGAGCACCAAGTGGAAGAGAGCGAAGAGATCGTTTGAAAGAACTCCTCAACTTGTTCCTTATTGTTTATGGAATTAATCCATTCGGATCATTTGTTAAAAATGTGACGAGAAAATAAAGTCTTTGATTTTTTTGTAAGTTTTGGCTTTCAGTAGTGATGAATTTCGTTGTAACTTTTGTGAGTAAGAGGTTTAGTCATTAGTTGTTAGCATACAGTAGGTACATTTATGGGTCGAGGCAATTGGCCCATTCTTCAACTCACGGCTTGTCAAACTCGTAAAAAGGCGAAATCGACATTTTTCTTGTCACGACTAAAATTCGAACATAATCGAATGTTTGTGTTTTTTCTCATATTTTCTTAACCTTGTATTCTTGTTTCTAACTAATGTTTAAGTGGGTCATTTATACCTTATTTCCTCTAATTAAACGGTAGTCTCTAATAAACCGGCACCCCTACTTTGACGGTCTGTATTTCGACCAGAGTAAACATTTTGCAAAGCTGTTTTCTGCGTTTTCTTAACTACCACGACTTTTTCGATTTTTAATTTTCACCCAAAAATCTTGAGATTGACTTCAAATTTTTCAAATTTTCGGGGTTGAAAATAAACCGGCATGCAGTATAATGAGAGGAAATACGGTAAGAAATTTTTAGATCAATGGATTGCCCAGGAATCGCTCTATCATTTGAAAAAAAAACTTTACCGAGTTGCGTAAGAAATTCAAAAAAGAAATTCGTAAGAAATTCAATACTTGCCGGTCAAAAAAATTAAAAATTGATATGAAAACCACCAAGAACAAAATATTTTACAAATTTGCCAGGGAAATTCATATATTTTTTGCCGGGAAAATTCACGAATTTTCCAAAAGTTTTCAATTTGATCCTTTTCCAAATGCTCTTGTGATATTTGTAATGTCGAAAAATGGTTTTTCATTGCGTCCATTCACATATTCTATCTTGGGAATATCTTTCAATATTTTTCAAAATATTCAAAACCTTGCAAATTTTATCAGTTATCTTGCGCCTATTAAAATGCTGCTAAATCGTTTTACTGCTTACTATATCCACTTTAAGAAACCACTAAAACCCCCAAAATTGTATTCCTCATCCTATTCCAGGGCTGTGCAAACATCCGGAAGTTACATCCGGAGGTGGATGTTTGACCTCCACCTCCAGGCCGGATGTTCGGAGGTAGACGCGGAGGTTCAATTTTTTTGGTGCGGAGGTGAATGTTTGAATAAACATCCGCCTCCGGAGGTCGGAGGTGGAAGTGGAGGTGGTGAAAATTTGAACATCCGAACCTCCAACCCATCTCCGTTGAGATGTGTCAAAAATTTAAAATGAAACTCCCGCCTTTTTAAATTTCTTGGCATTTTGTTTAATTACGAAACTTCTCATTTCAGTGATTGAAGAAAACCCATCGTGGTTTGGCAGACTTGGTAGTGAGTTACAGTTGAATAAAGTATTATCACTAGGGCCCCAAATTCTATGCACTAAAAAATGCGAAATATGCGCATAAAATATGCGCTAAAAATGCTTAAATATGCGCTAAAAACGTAAAATATGCACTATAATTTTTAGACTAAAATTTTTAAATGTACCGCATAAAATTTGTGCAGAATCATTATACCGTATTTCCTCTAATAGGCCGCCGGGCGGCTTATTTTTCAATCACCCTCTGGGGGCGGCTTATTAGAGGGCGGCGGCTTATTGGAGGGCGGCTTGTTTTTCAACCAATAGCGCCGCAAAAATTTAAGCCACGTTTTTCGAAAATCGGCGCTGGGTTTATGACAAAGATGACCGAAAATGCTGTATTTACGAAAGCGATAACAGAAAATGCTGTGCTTACAAACAAACAAATGAAAATATCGATCATTCAAAAGCATGGAACTAAGTGAACTGGGAACAAGGTGAAGGTAAGGGGGGCGGCTTGTTAGAGGCGGGCGGCTTATTTTTCAATCATCCCCTAGGGGGCGGCGTTAGAGGGCGCTTATTGGGAGGGGGCAGCCTGTTAGAGGAAATACGGTATGTCGTAAAATTGCTGTAAAACATGCTTTTAAACGGTTTGGCAGCTTATACCTGCTTTAAACATACTTTTTGGATAATGCTAAATTTTTGCAAAAAAGTTGACCAAAAATTTGACATATGGCTTTGTTGAAGCAAGGTGATTTAACCTAAGGATTTAATCCATTTGACTTTAGGAATTAATTCATTTGACCTAGGTTTGAACATAGCTTTCAAAAATTCTGCTCCATGAAGATGCCGCAGGATTTCAGTCGAAAAGATTTCTGAAAAGTGTTGACCGCCATTTACTAGCTAAGTTGCAAAAAAAGGATTTTGTAAAAGCAATTTCGAGAGATCTAGGGGTTCTGTACTCCTGCCACTCTTTCGCATCTTCTCGCAAATATAAACAATGTGCATTTTGCAATTTTCGAATTATATCTTTTACAAACCAAATCGGTGCTTTGCACTGTTATTTTGCTACTTTAACTGAAATTATGAATCGCACGGTACTGAAAAGTTAGCTAACTCAATAGAGGTTATTTAATGAAAAAAATCTCCTTATTTCACGCTTGAAAATAAAGTATCGGTTTTGGAAACTAAGATATTGACTTATTTATACACAAAAGACAAGATTCGGCATGCTGCGACATCTTTTAAACCAAAATTTCTGAGATTTTCTACAATATGCAGAAAATATGCGTCAAAATCATAAAATATGCAAAATATGCACTAAAAATGGAAAATATACAAACATGCTGCATAAAGTACGAAAAAAGTACTCAAACAGGGCTAAAAAGTGCGTTTTGTGCATAACTATTGCTTGCATATCCGCAGAAAAATATGCATTTGCATAGAATTTGGGGCCCTAATTATCACCAATTTACGTGAAGGTTAATGGAGGTGGATGTCGAAAAAATTCCGGATGTTGACGTGGAGGTTAAAAAAATTTTCGCTGGAGGTGGATGTTAGACGTGGAGGTTCAACTTTTTTTGGGTATGGAAGTGGATGTTTGGGTAAACATCCACCTCCAGTGTTGGAGGTGGAAGCGGAGGTTCAAATTTTGGGGGTGGAAGTTCGGATGTTGACGTGGAGGTTTGTTTTGAGCTGCACAGTGTCTATTACATTGCTATACAAAATTTGCTGAATTTTCCCACCCACAAGTTTCACGCCACTAAGCTTTTAAATGGACAGAAGTCATCTCAGAATTTCCGCGCTTTTAGAATCTTTGGTATTTATCTAGGCGGGGTTTTGTTTGATTCGGTGAGTGGAATCATAATTGATCTAGATATTCAACAGTTAATTTGTTTAAGAAAAGCTCACTGCAGAATATAACCAGGAGGACGAATGTAGAGCAGTTGTCAGGCTGCAAACCAAACCTTTGACCTGGACTGATTTGTGGCGTCTCATCAAACCCTACTTTCATTGGCTATGGCTGCAGCGCTGGTTAATTTATGCTTTAATTTGACGGTGACGTACGCTGATACATTTTGACTCATTATGAAAACCCAAATAAAAACTTTTGAATTTATCATTAGTATTGCTCGTTCCATTTTTAACAAAAGTTTTCTATTGAAAAATTTTCAAGTGAAACAAATACCATAGCAAAAATATGAACCTAAGTAACTCATAGGATTACCGTATTTATTCTAATGAACGACACCCCCTCGTTCACAATCGTGTTCTTGGCATTGTGTTTTAACCTTTTTCAAGACTACTCTCCAGACCGGTACCCCATTTGTAGCTAATTAAACTTTTTGAATTTCTTACGCAACTCGGTAAAGTTTTTCAAATGATAGAGCGATTCTGGGCAATCATTGATCTAAAAATTTCTTACCGTATTTCTCTCATTATACTGCATGCCGGTTTATTTTCAACCCCCGATAATTTGAAAAATTTGAAGTCAATCTCAAGATTTTGGGTGAAAATTAAAAATCAGAAAAAGTCGTGGTAGTTAAGAAAACGCAGAAAACAGCTTTGCAAAATGTTTACTCTGGTCGAAATACAGACCGTCAAAGTAGGGGTGCCGGTTATTAGAGACTACCGTTTAATTAGAGGAAATAGGTATAAATGACCCACTTAAACATTAGTTAGAAACAAGAATACAAGGTTAAGAAAATATGAGAAAAAACACAAACATTCGATTATGTTCGAATTTTAGTCGTGACAAGAAAAATGTCGATTTCGCCTTTTTACGAGTTTGACAAGCCGTGAGTTGAAGATGGATGGTGCCTCAAACTATCATCACTATATGCTAACAACGGTGGGTGGGTGACTTCGGGTGGAGTGAAATCGTAATTTTGGTCCTGACAAACTCAATTCCCTGTACAATTTCGGCCAGGAAAAATGGATTGCTTTTAGTTTTAAAGAATTTTTTTTAGGTGGATATCTACCTGACCAGGAGGTACCTACCCTGAATTGCAGGGTTCGGGTGGGTGAAATCGTAATTTTGGTCCTGACAAACTCAATTTCCCTTACAATATCGGCTAGGAAAAATGGTTGTTTTTAGTTTTAAAGAAATTTTTATTTTTAGGTGGATATCCACCGACCAGGTTAGTACCTATCCCAAAGTTTGGGGTACAGGTGGGCAAAATCGTAATTTTGGCGCTAACGAACCAGTTTTTGCATTCGATTTTAGTTTGTTTTTGATTTTGGCTAAGATTTATTTTTTCAGTGCATTCAGGTGGATATCCCGCCCAATTGTCAAAAAGCCGAGTTTTACTTGGGCCCAGTTGTCCTAAAAACGAATCGTGTGTAGACCAATTGTTTGTTATTCAAATTGTTTTTGGCCCAATTTTATATGATCTCGGTCGTATTTGTACCAGCTGTCCGAATCTGAATTGTCCTATATCCGATATTTATTTTGAGATCAGTTGTCCAAAAGCCGAGTTGTACGTGTTTTCAGTTCCCGGGATCCGAGTCCGCAGCCACCCGATTAGAACCTGGAAAAAATTCGTTGACGTGATAGCCTGTTAATTTTTACGTATGCAAGTGCAATATTGCGTCGATTAATGCGAAATTTTAAACTTCTTATGCGGAGCGATCTCGAAAATTAGTGTTTTCTAGCCAAAAACCATGCTTTTTTGGATAAAAATGGCTCTAAATATCAAAATTTCTGATATTTTCAAAATCCGTCTGGTGATCTTACCTTACAGCTCTCGGGCTACATTTTGATACATAGTGTTTAAAAAGTCTTTGTTTTTATTTTGTCTGCGGACATTTTTGACTGGTGTTTCATGGATTTAGCTGTACCGCCTTCGTGTATGGTGTGCGATGTGTTATAAAAGGTTAAGATGGTGTAATTCTGTTTCAAAATTACTGGAAAAGGCAAAAAAAGAAAAGAAACCAATAAATTTTGAAAAAGACTCTTTCAAAAATCTTGGCGTAGACTATTGGTACTCCTTCGGATGGCCCCCACGACTTTCACCACGACAACGCCCGTCCTCATGTCAGGCTCGTGTCGTCAATCCATCGCCGAGAAGGGCTGGGTCTCCTCGAGCATCCTTCTACAGTCCACTGAGGCTCCTACAGACTACCACGTCCAATCGGAGTGTAAGAACTGGCAGGCAGGAAAATTCCCACCCCTGTTGTTCCCACCCCTGGTAGTGGTACCCTGGTAGTTGTACCCCGGTAATTGTACCCTGGTAGTGGTACTGACCAATTGTACCCTGGTAGTGGTACCCCGGTAGTTAATACCCTGGTAGTGAGTACCCTGGTAATTGTACCCTGGTAGTGGTACCCCGGTAGTTGTACCCTGGTAGTGGTACCCCGGTAGTTGTACCCTGGTAATTGTACCCTGGTAGCAGTGCTGGCATTTAAAAATTTCCCGCTCCGGATCTGGCTCCCAGCTCCGTCGGGAAAAATTGTTCGCTCCGGATCTGGCTCCCGGCTCCCATGATTCAAATCTTGGGCTCCGGATCTGGCTCCCGGCTCCGTCGGGGCAAATTTTTCGCTCCGGATCTGGCTCCGAGCTCCGGGAGGCAAAATTTTTGGCTCCGGATCTGGCTCCGGCTCGGAGCCGGAGCGGAGCCGGATCCAGAGCGGGAGCAGAGCGGCTCTGGCTCCGGTGCATGAAAGTGTCAACGAAATATCTGACAGAATGAGCCATATAAACAACAATATGACAACAAATACAGTACAGGAACACAGTGATAACGAATAAATTGGGTACGTTCTCTATTTATTGCACGATAACAAACACACAAAACCCTCACAAATCAATTAAATCTCCGGCCAGGGTCAGCAGAACTTTTTCTCGAATGTAGCTCTCTGAAGTAGATCCTTTATGCCCGCTAGAGTGCAGAGTGACTTGACTGAAAACGCGTTCCACACATGCCGAGGTAGCAGGGACACCGAGAATTGATTTGGCCAAATGCGCGAGACGAGTAAACTTCTGAAAGTTTAAATATGGATTAAGTCTAAGAATCAGCAATTGACGACTACCTCTCCCTCGTTGTGCCAGTACTTGATGCAGTCGTAGTTGGACGGAAGACCCTTCAAAGCTTCGATGTAGCTCTCGATCTCCTGCTCGATTGACCCTGTTGATAGGACGACCTTCCTCTTCTTCACTGCAAAGCCGAATGGGGAGCTCTCTTGATAAATGCACTCTTCGATAATAATGGAACTTGGCACCTCGACGAGCTTCAGATTAATCAACTAAAATTGAGATTTGTAGACTGACTATAGGTAAATTTTGGATTTTTACCATGCTCTTAAGCGCGGGCCGTGCCTTCTGGAGCTGCTCATCGGAAAGAAGATTTGCCACGCTGATGTCTAAAACGGCAGATGAGATGAAAATAGGATCACTTGCTTTTCGCCTGATTGGAGAACATCTTTAAACCTCTTCTGCAGCGCTTCTTTGAGTTCACGAGCAATAAGATGTGGTGAAGAGCTGAAATTGTTAAATACGAGTAGTTCATGCGGTTGTAGGAGTGTCTCACCTCATATGTTCTATCAACGACTGGATTCTACAATAAAGAAGCGATATGGTTGGCAAGGCAGACGACTGCAACTTCTCCGAGAACATCCGAATGGGCTTGAGTAAAGTTACCACATTCTCCATGGTTTCGAGATCCCTCTTTGTGATAGGCGTCCTGTCCAGTTCTAGGCAGATGTTGTTGAAGCTCGGGCCAACTTGAAGTACTCGTGAGTAGGCAATCTCAGTGGAAGACCAGCAAGTAGTAGCGGGAAAGAGAAGGCGCAATCCAGTCAGTGTGACAAGCCTCTCCATTGCCAGATGGGATTTAGAGAAAGAATTAAGCGAAGGTCCTCTGTAAATGTTTTTGAGGAAAGACAAGAACAAAACAACAAATCCAAACCTTTCTCAAGGCAGACATTTCCTGATCTTTCTCAAATGTATCAACACCCACCACAAGTTCCAGCCTATGCGCCGCACACTTGATTTGCTTGTTAAAGACGTAGGGGACCTCGTCAAAATTCATGTCTTGATCTGGATCCGGAATGTTCCACTCGCTGGGCTGATCCGGCTCATCATCATTCGTGTAGAGATCCCTTAAGTAAAAATTGACTCTACTTCAGAGCAGAAAAGTGACATTGAACTCACATGAACGCGACCCGCATGTTCGAAGCTCCATCGGTAACAAAGCGGTGCACATATGGGTTGCCAACGTCTTCAAGCTTGCCTAGAGTCTTTTCAGAAATTGCCGAACCTGTGTGATGTCCGGGGAATGCTAAAAATAGGAGATTAGTCAATAATGTAAGATGTATTTACCCGACAGAAGAAACTTACAAATCACGTCTAACGGGTAGTTCTTAATCCCTGCCGGAGAAATAAACTGCACGCAGATAGCCAAGGAGCTAGTCGCCATTCCTGAAGTCGTGAAACTAGGAAAATGTCTGTGGAAATTCAAGGGACTAACCTCTTGTAGTTGCTATGTCTACACAAACTGAGAGCCCATGAGTCACATTTTCGCATATGATCTTCAACGTGTTCTGGACTTTCTTGAGCTCACCTCCCACCAGCTTCCGTAGAGCCCGTCGATTTGGAATGCAGGTCATTCCCTTGCAAGTCCCGAGAAGACGCTAAAATTAATATTATAAACGAGAGCAAGGGGCAAAGCAGGAACTACCTGAAGCCACGGATTTTCTAGATGGGCGAAAGCAAATGTAGAAGTTGTGCTTGTTCTTCATGTGGCGGTAAAGATTCTTTGAGTGCTTGATCACGACCTTCTTGCATCCATCATAGGGGCAACGACCACCGGGAAAAAGTGACGTGAGCTTCTTGTTCAGTTCTGAAAAGTTTGAACTAAGACGCTTTGTTAAATAAAAATATGAGTCAAACCTGGATCAATGCTGCGGCGTTCATCTTCCAATTGTTCGGCGCTTTTGGCGATTGCGTGTTCGTCCTCCATCCTTGGCATGTTTAGTTGATGATGAGCAGAATATAGGGAGTAGGGCAAAATGGATGAGAGGATGATAGGCGAGAACTAAATAGCAAAAGTATCATAAGGATTTCTGTCATGAGACAAACATTTACTCGGGTTTAATAATTTAATGGACATTCCATAAGTGAAGCTTTTTCGTCACAATAAGAATTTCTATTTAAAAGTACATTTTATATCCAAACTTTTCGGGCAAATTAATTAATGAAAAACTGGCTCCGAAATGGCTCCAGGAATTCAAATTTTCCGCTCCGGATCTGGCTCCCGGCTCCGTCGGGGCAAATTTTTGGCTCCGGATCTGGCTCCCGGCTCCCATGATTCAAATCTTGCGCTCCGGATCTGGCTCCCGGCTCCGGGAGTAAAATTTTTTCGCTCCGGATCTGGCTCCGGCTCGGAGCCGGAGCCGGAGCGGAGCCAGAGCGGAGCCGGAGCGGATTGCCAGCACTGCCTGGTAGTGGTACCCCGGTAGTTGTACCCTGGTAGTGGTACCCTGGTAGTTGTACCCTGGTAGTGGTGCCCTGGTGAGTGGTACCCCGGTGGTTAATACCCTGATGAGTGGTACCCCAGTGGTTGTACCCTGGTAGTGGTACCCCAGTAGTTACTGCCCTGGTAGTGGTACCTGGTAGTTGTACCCTGGTAGTGGTACCCTGTGTAGTGGTACCCCGGTAGTTGGCTGCCCTGGTAGTGGTACCCCGGTAGTTGTACCCTGAGTGGTGTTTGGTAGTTGTACCCTGGTAGTGGTACCCCGGTAGTTGTACCCTGGTAGTGGTACCCCGGTAGTTGTACCTGGTAGTGGTACCCCGGTAGTTGTACCCTGGTAGTGGTACCCCATTAGTTGTACCCTGGTAGTGTTGCCCCGGTAGTTGTACCCTGGTAGTGGTACTTGGTAGTTGTACCCTGGTAGTGGTACCCCGGTAAGTTGTACCCTGGTAGTGGTACCCGGTAGTTGTACCCTGGTAGTTGTACCCCGGTAGTTGT